>JAHHZJ010002669.1:0-42810 GCA_021437245.1 Aegilops speltoides | reverse complement strand
AAAAGTGACTTTAATTACCCAAATCAAGAACACGACTTAACAGAGATGAACTGTAGAGAGAAGTTCGTCACGTTAGATCTCCCACGCCCTAACTTGGCAGAGAGGAGACAGCTACGGCGGCGCGGCGGAGTGAAGATTTCGCGATCGCGCGAGTACGACGATGATGAGGTCGAGGCAAGGAAGCTTTTCCTCACCGGCGGCGATGGAGAAGGGCGGCGCTTAGGGTTTGAGGAGAGCTCGAGCGAGAGACAGCGACGAAAGCAGAGTAAATGAAGTGAGGAGGGTAAAGGGGTATTTATAGCCACGGTGAAAAACTGTTCGCCCAAGATTTTGGACTTAACATGCCCTCGCCCTTTCTCCTTCACGCTGACGTGTGTCACCCACGCATCGTCCAGATGAGATCATGTAAGATCATGGGTGATTAAACTAATACATCGGGATGCGGAACGGTTTGAGCGGTAAAACCAAAATTTTGGATAAGATTTGTTTAAAAGTTTCGCTCGAATTTCTTCACCTGTCAAGGACCAAAGAAGACTTTGAACGAAGTTTCAATCGTAACGCATATGAAGAATTTGTGAATAGATTGGATTGAGTATAGCATAGAGGGAAGGGTCCGATCACATTCACTTAGCGTAAATCGCAACTTGAAGAATTAGCAATAAGTGAATGCTGTAGAGGACATAAACTCATATATATATATAGCCAATGAAGAAAGACGACGGAAAATGTCAAGATTTTGCAAAGTTGAAGAATTTAAAAACTGAGGAATTTCAAAAATGAGGAAAACTCAAATTGAAGATTTTCAACTTTTGTGGTATGTGAGCTCAATCAGATAAGAATGATGATTTTACACCGCTGCATAATTGTCGAGGGTTCCGAGAATCAAATTCTTCATTGATTTCTTCACACTTAGAGTGTTATTCTTCATTGATTGAGGAACAACGCTTTCTTCATGTGTTGCACATCTAAGTCATCAATTATGCATAAGGGTTAGGATGTGTGTCCTTTTCAAAGAACATTCAA
Organism: Aegilops speltoides; assembly: GCA_021437245.1. Taxonomy (NCBI): domain Eukaryota; kingdom Viridiplantae; phylum Streptophyta; class Magnoliopsida; order Poales; family Poaceae; genus Aegilops; species Aegilops speltoides. The sequence continues at coordinate 41,787 of JAHHZJ010002669.1, read as the reverse complement.
GATTCTAAGATATTTAGCTCACACCGCAACTTGCTAAATCTCTTCTCATCCAAGGGCTTGGTGAAGATATCAGCCACTGTTCTTCGCCTTCACATGCTCGATGGAGATATCACCTTCAACACATGATCACGAAGAAAATGATGACGAACTGATGTGCTTAGTCTTCGAGTGATGAACTGGTTAGAGCAATCTTGATGGCACTCTCATTGTCGCAGAGGAGAGGCACATTCTTCACGCTGACGCCATAGTCCTTGAGGGTTTGCTTCATCCAAAGCAGCTTGAGCACAAAGATGACCCAAAGAAGAATGTATTCAGCTTCAAAGAAGAGACAAGGATACGCAGCCTGCTTTCTTCGAGGACCAATGCACAAAGATCGTCCGAGGAAATGACAAGTGCCGATGTTGACTTGCGGTCCACACGATCACCAAAGATAGTCGAGTCGTAATATCCAATGAGATCAAAAGCAGAGCCCTTGGGGTACCATAATCCTAGTGTTGGTGTGAGCTAGATATCAAGAATATGCTTCACAGCCTTATGGTGTGATTCCTTCGGTAGCTTGAAATCGGGCACACATGCAAACACTAAGCATTATATCTCGCCTAGATGCACATAAGTACAATAAAGAACCAATCATGGAGCGTATACCTTGTGATCAAGTCGCATCCATTTTCATCAAGGCATAGATGACCATTTGTGGGCATAGGAATTTTGACGCTTTTGCAATCTTGCATGCCTAATTTCCTCAAGACATCTTTGAGGTATTTCTCCGAGATATGAATATGCCATTGCGCTGCGATTTAATTTGAAGACCTAAGAAGAATTTCAACTCTCCCATCATAGACATTTGATATTCTTCACTCATCATATAGGCAAATTCATCACTATATCGCTGGTTAGTACAGCCAAAGATAATATCATCAACATATATTTGGCACACAAACAGTTCACCATCATATGATTTAGTAAATAAAGTAGGGTCAAGTGAACCGGTGTGAAGCCATTCTTCCCGAAGAATTCCTTCAAGAGGTCATACCACGCCGAGGGGCTTGCTTGAGGCCATAGAGAGCCTTATTTAGTCTCAAGACTTTGTCGATTCTTGGGATCTTCAAAACCCGGGGTTGAGCAACATATACTTCTTCCTCAAGCTTACCATTGAGGAATGCACTTTTCACATCCATTTGATATAAGATGATATCATGATGGTTAGCATAGGCAAGTAAAATGCTAATAGCCTCAAGTCTAGCAACAGTGCAAAAGTTTCATCAAATCAATTCCTTCAACCTATGTGTAGCCTTGAGCTACTAGTCGCGGTTTTATTCCTCACAACAAGGCCATTTTCATCTTTCTTGTTATGTAGATCCACTTTGTGCCAATGATATTATGCTTATGTAGGATCCGGGCGATCGACCAATTCCCGACATTGTTCACTTTAACGATGTAATTCTTCTTGCATAGCCCTGAATCCACTCCGCTCCAGAAATGCTTCATCTACCTTAGTGGGCTCGAGATAGAGACAAAAGCATAGTGCCCACAAAAGTTAGATAAGTGTGAGGCTTTTGAGCGGGTGAGAGGACCTGCAAGGCTGATGTCATCGATGATCTTCTCCACTTGCACTTCTTTTGCTACGTGTGGATGAGTTGGTTGTCGCCGAGGATTTTGATCAAGTTTTCTTCAAAGACCAATTTCCTCATCATGTTCTTCAGTGCATCACCGACGCTCTTCATTAATAGGAATGAATTCTTCACCAGATTCTTTAGTAGGAATGACATCCTCGCTTGGCTTGTGCTTGATAGCATCCTAAGGTGCTGGTTCATCTAACACAGTAGGTAGGTGCTCTTTTGCAGCCATTAGTTTCATCGAACCACACATCTACAAAGGTCAACAATCTTGTGAAGCACAATGTTGAAGACTCAGAGGTGTGCGAGTCCTTTCCGTAACCAAGCATAAAACCTTCATGTGCTTTTGGTGCAAATTTAGAATTGTGGTGAGGATCTCTAATCCAACATTTAGCAATCAAGACTTTGAAATAACTCACATTGGGTTTGTTGTCGCGAGGAATTCATATGCAGTCTTCTTGAAGAATTTGTGAAGATATACTTGTTGATGATGTGGCAAAAAGATTAATTGTATCAATCCAAAAACGCCGAGGCGCTTTGTATTCATCAAGCATAGTGCGCAGCCATCTCAACAAGAGTTCTGCTTTGCGCCCACGACGCCATTTTGCCGAGGAGTATAAGGAGCGATAATTCATGAGTAATACCAAGTTCATCAAGATAGGCATCAAGACCAGAATTTTGAACTCGGCCCATTGTCACTTCGATATGCTTGATCTTCACACCAAAGTTGGTTGAAGCCCTCGAGGAAAATCGCTTGAAGACTTCCGCACTTCATGTTTGTGGCAACAATGTGTACCCATGTATATCGAGAATAATCATCAACAATGACAAAACCATATAGAGATGCATCATTAGTGACCGCTGAATAATGATTAGGTCCAAGAGGTCCATGTGAAGCAATTCAATGGACGGGTAGTGGTCATGATAGTCTTCGCTGGATGCTTGACCTGGTCATTTTTCCGCTTCACATGCTCCGCATAAGTGATCCTTGAGGAATTTGACATTCTCAATGCCAATGACATGCTTCTTCTTCGCAAGCGTGTTCAAATCCTCATGCTCGCATGACCAAGTCGTCGATGCCATAGCCAGCCTTCAAGCTTTTGCAAGTAGACACATGGCTGGTTGTGGTCCCAGAGAGAAATCAACAATATACAGATCTCCTCTCCTAAAGCCTTCAAGACTTTGGAATTGTCACCCATAATCACAACACAATGATATTTGCCAAAGACAACAACCATATCAAGATCACAAAGCATTGAGATCGACATGAGATTGTATCCTAAGGATTCAACAAGCATGACTTTGTCCATGTGCTTATCCTTAGAGATAGCAACCTTACCAAGACCCAATACCGACTTTTGCCTTTGTCAAGAAATATGATATGCTTCAGAGGTGACGGTGATAAAGGAGCATCCATCAATAGATTCTTGTCACCACCATGTGATTTGTACATCCACTATCGAGGACCCATTCAGAGTTTTGTTGATCATCCCGCAGATGAATTAGAGTAACTTATAATCTCATATGCTTCATCGTGAAGAATATGATATCAAGTTCATCGATGAATTTCATCAAGCAAAGAAATGATATAGCAAGATGAGGACGTGTGAAATGAAGGTTCATTTCATCATGATTCGCTCAAGGCCCTTTCAGCATTTTGTCGTCCCCAAAGAAATTCTTCAGATGTTCGAGCACGCCCGAGACCTGATCCTGCAGAAGAGATTAGTTCTTTTCTTCACCACCCACATCTAGAGGGGTGGCAAAGAGTTCATCATCCTCGCGAGCACCATGTGAGAAAGGTGGCAAAGATGCCAAACCATTTCGCTTAGTATAGGAGGGTTAGGGTAAGATATGAATAAGCAGAGTAATTCTTCGAGGACTTATGAACATAGTGGTTTGAAGAATAATGCACATATTCATAGCCCTTAGCTTTACCTCATGAGACAGATTTGTTAGCACGATGATAATCATATGAGGACTTTGATCCAGCTTGAGGAATTTGATCCTCGTGAAGAATTTGGTACATGTGAGGATTTGGATCCATATGAAGAATTTGGTCCATATGAAGAATTTGATCCGGGGTTCCTGTTCTTCACCGGTGGTGTTATGAGGACATTCACCAAGACTTTCAACACAGCTTTTGGGAACCCAGATTTTCTTCATAGGGGAACCGCTCTCGCAGCTTAGTGCCAACATATCTAGCAAATACTTCACCATTCTGATTTTTGAACAGCTTTATAGTTAGAGTCAAATGACTCATCGAAGAATGAGGAGATTCACATGTAAAGCCGATAAGTTAGATGGATCAATCGAGGTCCCTTTGCAAAGAACCCATGAGGTTTTGGGATACCGCCAGTTTCCAATATGTTCCATCGGCATTCGCTTCTCTCAAAGGCAATACCTCTTTCCTAGGGTTTCGTTGAGGATCTGCTTGAGCACATCACAAAGTGTCTCGATGCCCTTTGAGGCTTTTGTACATGCTCGTCATGTACAATTCTTCAGCCCTGCATTGTCAAGGATACTAGCAATGTCCTCGATGAGGAATTAGTGATAGCAGAGGCAGATGAAGAATTTGTAACATTTGAAGCATTTGAACATTCTGTGAAGAATTAGCGATTCACGCTCAATGCACTTTAAGCATGGAGGAACAAATTCTTCCCGAGAAGCGCTTGATTTGTTGAGCTAGTAATGAATCGCGCCTTCTCAAGATCTTCATAACATACTCTTAGCTTTTCAAGATCTGCTTTCTTTGAATAGCTTCAAGAGAAAGCTTCTCATTGTCTTGCTTTTCTTGAAGAAATTCATAAGAAAGTTTCTCATGATCGACAAGAGGAGTTATGATGACCTTGACGGTTATCATACTTAGACCAAGTCTCAAGATTTTCAATGTGGCTTTAGTGCGATCCATTTCTTCACCCAACATATCATCACTTTTATCTAGCATGTTTTGAACCTTTCAAGAGCCCGTTGTTGTTTCACAGCAATTTTAGCAAGTTTAGAGTAGCTAGGCTTAAGATCCTCATCGATTCATTTTCACTAGAATCGAGGAGTTGTATTTGAGTACCTTAGCTGCTTTTGCCATGAAGCAATAGGTGGGAGCGTAGCCATCATTATCTTCATCGCTTGTTGGTGGAATCAGTTTCTTCAGTTGAAGATGGACTTGCCGACGAAAAGCAAGAGTAACGGCCGACTCGCCACACCGCACTCAGATTCTTCGACTCCTCCTCTTCATCATTTTCCTCAGATTCAGCTTCAGAGTCCATTTCCTTGCCAATGAATGCCCGAGCTTTCTTGGAGCTGCCCTTCTTGTGAGATGAAGACTTTGATGGTTTTGAAGGTGAAGATTTTGATGATTTCTTCTTCTTCTTCATTTCATCGTAATCGTAGTCCTTGTATTTCTTCTTCTTCATTTCTTTTCCCATCGAGGACAATCTTGAATATAGTGACCAGGCTTCTTGCATTTGTGGCAAAGTCTTCTCTTGTAGTCACCGGATGAAGAATCACTTCCCTTGAGGGTTTTCCAAAGCGACCACGCCTTGTGAATTTCTCGAATTTCTTCACAAGGAGAGCTAGATCCTCGCCCGCTTCTTCAGATCACCAAGGCTACTACCGTAATCCTCACATTCGTGAGTCGACACAACCTTAGCCTTCAGGCACGTGGTTTGCCATAGTTTGAGCCATAGAGATGTCTCTTTTCATCAAGTCGAACTCGTGAGTGTTAAGCCTTTCGAGGATATCGCAGGATCAAGTGACTTGTAGTCAAGACGCTTGTATCATCAGCCCCAGAGTATCAAATGAGGAATCAAGCTTATCTTAGCAGCTTCTTCACTACTTCATGGTCAAGGATGTCAAGTGGCACCGAGGGCTTGAAGCTCATTTGAGATGTCAGTGAGTCGATCAAGGTTTGTTGAACATTTTCGTTGTCGAGTCTTTTGAAGCGTTGAAGAGATTCCAAGAACATCAACTCGAGAGTCACGCTGAGTTGAGACTCCTTCATTTACTTTGGACAGCCTATCCTGCATTAGCTTGGCAGCTTCCAAAGTACTCACTCTTCCATACTATCCTTTGCTCGATGGCCACAGATGATATTCTTCGCTTGAGAGTCGAGTTGTTTGAATCTCTTCACATCGCTGGCGGTCAGTGTTTCAAAGGATGGGGACACCATTTTCCACAACATACCGTAGAACATTATCATTGCCTCAAGATGCATTCGCATCTTGTTCTTCCAAAGAGGGGTAGTCCGCTCCATCAAAGGTAGGACACCCAGCCGAGACCTTGATCATACCGCGGTCGACATAACTAGAACTCCTGTGGTTAAACTAAAATCACACGTAACAAGGAGTACCTCGCTCGATACCAATTGAAAGTGCTATATCGACTAGAGGGGGGTGAATAGGCGATTTTATGAAATTCTTCACCGAGGAATTTGCCGTGAGGAAATTCCTTAGCTAAGAACTATTTGCAATGAATATGTACTCAGAGGTAAACATAACAGATTACACACATAGTCAAGATGATGAAATGAAGACTAGAACAGAGTACAGAAGCGAAACACAGGATACCAAGATCAAGACAAACAGATCGAGAAATTGAACTGAGGCATTTGTGAAAGTCTTCACCAAAGTCTTCAAGCACGATATGAACAACATGCAACATGTAATGAGGAAATGAATGAGTTGAGGAAATAGAACCACCAGCTTGGTGAAGACAATGATTTGTAAACCAGTTCCAACTCGCTGCCCTGGGCCAGTACGTCTGGTTGGAGCGGCCGAGTATTTAAACTCGAGGACACACAGCCCCGACACCCGCCTCGAGCCGCAACTCAGACACCCACCTCACCGTGATTCTCCTTGAACTAAGACCACGCAGCCTCGGCCCAATCACTGTGGTAAGTCTTCAGTGACTTCCAAACCTTCACAGACTTGGTCACCTAAGATCCACAATTCCTCTTGATGTTTTAGACCTTGACGCCTAACCGTCTCGAAGAAGCATGCCTTCAAAGGTAATAAGCGCCGGATCCACGCAGATCAATTTCTTCAGTGATGCTCAATCACTTGGGGTTTTATGGTTTGGTTTTGGGATTTTCCTCACTTGATGATTTTCGCCAAAGTCCCTGAGGATGGGTTGCTCTCAAATGACAAGTGTCAAGTTCTTCGAGCAGCCAACCAACTAGTGGTTGTAGGGGTGTCTATTTATAGCCTAGGAGCAGCCCGACATGATAAGACATAAATGCCCTTCAATGATATGACCGTTAGGTGGATAAGATATTTTGTCCGCGCCAGAAAGACAAAGAACGGTCGGAAATTTGACTTTAAAAGTCCTCGTGGCTATCATGTTCTCATCGTAGGCAATTCAAGATCATGCGAATTTTAACTCTCGCCCAGAAAGAAAGTCATCAGGACTGTAAGAATTGCGCTCTCACATCAAGAATTTGATCGAATCAGTATGAGATTTCCAATGGCTTCACTCAAGGGATTGGTAGGTGTAGGATTTTGAGTTGAGCATCACATGGAAATTTTTCCTTAGTATTTCCTCGAATTTTTAACAAAGACGGTGTTTTATGACTCAAGAAAGAGAAAATGAAACTACGAAAACAAAAGTCTTCACGCTCATATTCCTCAATGAATATCAATTCTTCATGGTCACACCAATTTCTTCGCTTTCAAAGTCTTCGTATCAAAGTCTTCAATAAGAACTTCATTTTTAGGGTCGATTTTCTCTCAGAATATCAAACTCCTCATAGACTTATAAACCTGTACACTCACAAACGATCGCCATTTAACCTATAAGTCTTCAATACACCAAAATCACTAAGGGCACTAGATGCACTTACTATTACTTTGCTCACGCTGCTGCTTTCGCTTCTTGCTCTTGCTTGCATGCTGTCCGATTTGGCTACACTTCACGACTGAATCGACTTTTGGGTCACGATTGTGGGGTGGGCTCATTGGGTGAAGGAAGAACCAGCCAAGCAATGGGAGGGGGGCTCACAGAGAGGTACCCCACTATCTATCTTAGGGTTCAGATGGAGCGTGGTCGCCGGGTGGTGGTGGGATCACGAGAAAATGTTGGCACGGGGGCCTAGAGGGATGGCTGGGCGGCGACCAAAGGTGGGGAGTGTTTTGGGCGGGCGGGCGGGCATCACGTCATGGGCGGCGGGGGCTGCTGTTTGGCCGATGGTGGTCATGCCTGTGGGGGTGGAGGTTGAAGATGAACTGCAGTCCTTGATTTCAGATGCAATGGGTGCAAAATCAACTCGACCAGAGATGAAAATGTCACGACCGACGTAGCCTCACCTTGCTAGTGTGTTCAGCTTTGACAAAGAAAATTCAGTTTCGACAGCTTAAGTTCAGTTTTGATGCTTAAGTTCGCCGATACGCTTAAGTTCAGAGATGAGCGGCTTATGTATTTTACATCTAGCACTTTGTGGTTATGTATTTTTCGTCATGTATTGGAGATGCTATTAGAATTCCACCGAGGTTAACGTTGTTCGTTGTTCTCTTGTCCCGCTTCAGCCTCGGCGCAGCATAACTCACCGGAGCTGCTCCAACAACTAAACCTCCATCACAGCCGAGCAAGACTGGCTCCATCTCCGACGCCTAAGATCTTCTTCCTCCTCCGACAAAGAATGTCACCGAGCATCCTCACCGCCAACCCAATCACGCTGAGATCGACATGGCTTCGCCAAAGAGGTTGTACACTTGTTGCATCTCTTTTTACTCTACATGTTATATATATTGTCCATTGAGCACTCGTAGTAACGGGAAATACGATTATTTTATCCTACTATATGACAAGCAAAGGAGGTACTGTGCAACTTAGCTACCCGTGATGGACTCTCTGAATGCCATCATTATTTATCTCTGCTTGAGCTGTGCATTTGTCGATGGGCCCGGAGTTGAGCTAGTATGGCAGTGGCTCGGGTCCAAAGTAATAGAAGTAGCACAAAAACATTTTTTAGTGTAGGATTTTCCTTGCTCAAGCCTGCCTACTAGAATCTCCAAAGGCTTGAAAGGAAAAGTGAATGAAAACATAGGAATTGGAAACTTTCCTATTGTACTACTTTTCATGAATTTGGTGCAAAGGAATAGAGCAAAGGAAAACTCAGAGATTTGTTCCTTTAGTGTCTCCTTGAAAGAAAAACCGTGAGGAATTCTAATTTCCACTTCTCCTTTTCATATTCCTATTCATCAAGCACAAGACTAAGAGATAGTAGCATAATAGCATTATAACCGCACATTTTCTTGTGGTTTGACTTAATCTCACCATGCTTTTTTGCATCCCATGATCTTCTAATAGTTGTGAATCAAACACCCAGACAAGCGTAAACTCGTGTTTTTAAATTCTCTGCTTTGCACGCATTCTTATCCTATTCCTGCTTATTTCCTATCCCTCGCATTGTTAGAATCCTCAAATTCAAACAAGCCCTTACTCAATTACTTCTATTACAGATATGTGTCAAAGAAAACCTTGTGTGGTTTGTCTGCCTCGTCGCCAGGTTCCACCCTCAAATTTCACCGCTCCAACGAGGGAAGGGTTCACCACAGCAGGATCCGCTTCCAACTGCCGCTTGTCAGCCTCGATCCTCTTCCCCACCGCCGCAGCCACGATAACTCGCATTACCATCATCAATCGAGCAGATGACCTTGAGGACTACACGGTCCGCAAGAGAGGTCACACTCTTCCGTGTTTGCTTATGTTATGCTTCGCTTAATATGATGACATGCTACATTATCATCGTGTTCACCTATTAGACTCGAAGTCAGTCCAAACTAATGCTGAAACTTGAGTTTTTAAATGGTTGTGGGTACATATTGGGGCAGCAAACAAGACTATCTCGCCTACTATCCGTTATCTCCGTGTCTACTATGAGTTTCATTTTGGGTGCAAACAAACATTAAAGCAGCCATTATCCGTATTTTTAACTAAAGCTATTATCTCCTCGCTATCATTTGTTTTGCATCTATCCACGCTTTCTACCATCACTATGGATTTGTGCATGCACTCCTTACATAATCTCACTATGTTTTATTCCTATGCATGCCGCTTGTTGTACACAATGGAATTGATCATGTAGAGCAAAAGAGACGAGCCTTATGTGGCAATAAAATTTCATGCAGACGCCGGTCCATGGTGGGTGCAAAGGCAGCCCCTCCACCCATTTCGGATCGTAATCAAGAGGAAGATAACTGCTCCAAGGGGATTCGTATGGAGAAGATCACTCATATTTACCCCATGAGGTCTTCGCCTAACTTGGCATGCCGATGTTGGCAATATCATGCATATGGTGCCTTGCATTGCTTATCAGATACATTAAAGATGTCATCTCGCTTAGTTTAGACATGCTTTGTGTCAATGCCATATGTTTAGTTTCATCGTATATGTGAATCATGCAATGCCATCTTGTCTAGCTAGGCATCATATATGTGAATTTTGCAATGCCACCCTGGTTAGCTAGTCATCTTATATGTGAATTATATCATGCCATCATTTTTTATTACGTGTTAAATTTGTCAAAATTTTAGTACATTCAATTACTCTTCCTGTGGCATCAGCCATTCGCACGGTCATGGAAAAATCTGGAGGAAACAAGGTCTTCAGAGCAAACAATGCTATCTCGACGGCGCATGTCTTGCTGGTTACCGATAGCTCCTCACAGAGGATTCGAGACAGTGACCGGTCATATTCCCCGAGGTGCATGCCCTAACTTGGCAGGTTATGTTGCTCATATCATGTATGGTATCTTGCATTGCTATGTCATTTGCTTAGTTTAGACATGCTTCGTGAATGCCACCTATTTAGTGTCTAATTACCATATATGTGAACTATGCAATGCCATCTTGTTGCAAGACATTATATATGTGAATTATGGAATGTTATCTTGGTGCAAGGCATTATGTATGTGAATTATGCAATGCCATGCTGTTTAGGCAAGCGCCATATATGTGAATTATATCATACCGTCTTTTTTTGTATTTCTCATTGCTTTTGTCGACAATGTTTGTATATTCAATCGCTTCTTCCTATGCATCAGCCATTTGAATTGGTGATGGAGAAACTGGAGTGAAAACAAGGTCTTCAGAGTAGACATGCTACTCGCCAAGCGTATATCTTGTTGGTTACAGATAGCTCTTCAGAGGAGGATTCAGAGGCGTATGACCAGTCCTATTATCCCCGAGGTGTATGCTCAAACTTGGCAGGGTTATATTACTCATATAATGCATATGTTGTATTTCAATGCTTAGTTTTTACATTATATACACAATATTGAATGCCATCTCCTTAGTTGACACATCATATATGCGATTGCCCTCTCGCACTTCCTTAGTATATAAATCATATATTTGAATTATGTCATGCCATGATGTTTACATAGACAACATGTATCTGAATTATGGCATGCCAACCCGCTTTCTAAAGACATAATATAGTTATATCATCTCGCCCTGCTTACATAGTCATCATATTTTAAATTATGTCATTCTATCCGTGGATTATATCATGCCATCATGTTTCCATCGACGCATGTTTGTGATTTATGGCATGTGTAAGTGCATATAGTGCCCTTAGTGATTTTGGTGTATTGAAGACTTATAGGTTAAGGGACTAATGTGTTTATGAGTGTACACAGGTCTATAAGTCTATGAGGAGTTTGATATTTACAGAGAAAGTCGAATTTAAAAATGAATATCTTCGATCAAGATTTTGGTATTCCCAAGACTTTCATGAAGACTTTGAAAGTGAAGAAATTGGTGTGTCCGTGAAGACTTGATATTCATGCAAGGAATATGAAGCTTGAAAACTTTCATTTTCATAGTGTTGTTTTTTCCTTCTTGAGTCATAGGAAACACCGCACTATTAAAAGGGTCGAGGAAATTCTAAGGAAAAATTTCCATGTGATGCTCAACTCAAAATTTTACACCTACCAATCCCTTCGAAAGTGAAGCCATTGAAATCTCATACAGCTTCACCAATTTCTTCAAAGGATGAGACGAAGTTCTTCCGTCACGAGGAATTTGTTCTCGACCGAGGAGTTAGGAATTTGCCAAAGGCGGATTGCCTACACAAAGGAGGAACATGATAGCCCCGAGGAATTTGAGAGTCAAATTTCCGACTGCTGTCAGGTTGCTACCCACCTGTCCCAAAATATCTTATCCACCTAACGGTCATATCATTGAAGGGCATTTATGTCTTATCATGTTGGGCTGCTCCCTAGGCTATAACCACTGGCTGGTTGGCTGCTCCGAGAGAAACTGACACTTGTCATTTGAGAGCAACCCATCCTCCGAGGACTTTGAGCGAAAATCATCGAGTGAGGAAAAACCCCAACCCAAACACCTACAAACCCAAAGTGATTGAGCATCACTGAAGAGATTGATCCTGCGTGGATCCGATGCTTGTTACCTTTGAAGATTGTGCTTCTTCCAAACGGTTAGGCGTCATGGTCTAGAGCATCCAAGAGGAATTGTGGATCACCGAGTGACCGAAGTCTGTGAAGGTTTGAAAGTCGCTGAAGACTTACCACGAGTGATTGGACGAGGTCCTGTGACCTTAGTTCAAGGAGAATACGGTGAGGAATTGTGTCCCGAGCTGCGTGCTCACCGATCGGGTGTCCGGATTGTGTGTCCTCGAGTTTAAATACTCAGCGCTCCAACCAGACGCATAACCGAGACAACAGCTTGAACTGGTCTACCAAATCATTGTCTTCACCAACCTTATCGGGTTCTATTTCCTCAACTCTTTCATTTCTTCATTATCGTGTTGAGTGATTGTTCATATTTGTGTTTGAAGACTTTGATCAAGACTTTCTCAATTTCCCCGCTCAATTTCTTCACTGCTTTGTCTTCATCTTGTGTTATCCTATGTTTACGCTTTCTCAGACTCGTGGTTTGTCCTCATTTCATCATGATGACCATGTGTGTATTCTGTCATGCTTACTCGAGTACTTATTCCGTCAAGAAGTAGTTCTTCGCTATGAATTTCTCACCGCAAATTCCTCAAAGAAGAATTCATAAAATCGTGATATTCACCCCCTCTAGTCGATATAACGACTTTCAATTGGTATCGAGCAAGGTACTCCTTGTTCTCGGTGATTTTGGTTTAACCACCGAGTTCTAGTTATGTCGACCGCAGTATGATCAAGGTCTCGCCGGTGTCCTACCTTGATGGCAAGGACTACCCCTATCGAAGAATAAGATGCGAATGCATCTTGAAGCAATTGACAACGATCTCTGCACGCTAGGAAAACGGTGTTCCTCAACCGACCTTCCCCGAATGTCACTGATGTGAAGAGATTCAAGCAACTCGATTCTCAAGTGAAGAATATCATATGTGGTCATCCGAGTAAAGGGCAGATGGTAGAGTGAGTGCTTTGAAACCGCTAAGTTTATGTGGGATAGGCTCTCCAAAGTAAACGAAGGAGTCTCAACTCAATGTGACTCTCGTGTTGACGCTCTTCGCAATCTCTTCAACCGCTTCAACAGACTCAACAATGAAAATATTCAAGAAACCTTCGATCGCTTCACCGATATCTCAAATGAGCTTCAAGCGCCGGTACAATCGACATAACCGACCATGAGGTGGTGAAGAAATTGCTAAGATCACTCGATTCTTCCGAAAGTGCTAGTATCGCACTGTAGGGGGGTGAGTAGGCGATTTTATGAAAGTTCAAAACTTGGTAGTTTCAAGACAAGCAATGTAAACAACCTAATTGATATGCAATGAAGATAAACTACCCGAACAAGCCATAGTCAAGCATGTCATGATGTGAAAGTACAGACTAATAGCAACAGTAGTAAGGATCAAGTTGGAGGATAGTATGAAGCCAATCAACAACAAGAGTCAAGTTATGAAGTCAAACAGATAAATGATAAGCAATGACTTCATAAAGACAAACTTAAGTAAGGTTGGAAGAGATAGAACCAGCTTGCTTGTTGAAGACACATGATTTGTTGGACCAGCCCAGCTTGCCGTGACAACTGACGCCCGGTTAGGGAGGCTGAGATTTAACTCAAGACCGTGTCTTCACCTTATTCCCTTGAGCTAAGGACACCCAGCCTCGCCTAATCACTCGTAAGTCTTCAAGGAGACTTCCAAACCTTCACAGACTTTGGTTCACCGGCAATCCACAATGACTCTTGGATGCTAAGAACGCGACGCCACCGGCCGGAGGATTCACAGCCTCAAGTGTAATAAGTCTTCAGTCACATGCATGTAAAGACTTCAAGATGCCTAACACTTTTGGCTCGGGTGTTTGGGCTTTGTCCTTGCAAGGATTTCTCTCTCAAATGCTTCGAGGTGGGTTGCTCTCAAACGATAAAAGCCGCACAAACTCCGAAAGCAGCCACAAATTTATGGTGTAGGGGTGGGCTATTTATAGCCACAAGGCAACCCGACCTGATTTGTCCAAATGACCCTGGTCACTAAGGAACCGACACGGTTCCAACGGTCGATTTCAAACACATGCGCAACTTTACTTGGGCTACAAGCAAAGCCGACTCATCCACTGGATAAGATTTGCTCTCATTGTCTTAGTTCAAGACATAGGATTTGAGTTGAGCATCACTTCATTCACTCGACTTAGTTCACTTGGACCCCACTTAACAAAGACGCTGGTTCCTATGACTCAACAAAGAAGAAAAGGAAACAACAAAAACACACCTTTCACGCCTCCAAAGTCTTCACACAATGTCTTCTCATGTCATAGTCTTCAATATGAATATCTTCTCATACCACCATTGTCTTCAATGTCTTCATACATTTTAGGGTCATCTCCGTAGGTAAACCGAATCAATGAGGGACACAACCTCAAGTATCCTCGCAATTCTCACAAACGATTAGTCCTCAACCAACTTTGTCGCCATTACTCCAAAACCAACTAGGGGTGGCACTAGATGCACTTACAATCTCCCCTTTTGGTGATTGATGACAAACCGCTGAAGTTTTCAACGGGATAAAGTATGTGAAATTGTAAGGATAGGATTTGTCTTCATAAGTTGCAAGGGCTCTCAAGATGTGCATATAAGTAATTTGCTTTTGGAATGCAAATGCACATGGCATGTTGTACTTGTGGAGATCCACTTCAACTTATGAAGATAATTCATCATGCATGAAATGATATAGCAATAAGAATGACATGCATAATGAAAATGGACATCTGCAAAATGATCTAAGTGCGAAGTTATCATCGCACATGCGAATTTATCATCGCATCATGGTAAAGCAAATAAGTAGTAGAAGTAGCAGATTTACCATCAAGTTTAGGTGTTACAACTCAAAGAACCAAATGTTTCAAAGCGCAAGAGTTGTAAGCACGCAAAGAAAAATATAATGCAACCGCCATATGAACCCGCTTGAAGACTATCAACTCATACGCTTCTCCCCTTTGTCAAGAATGACCAAAAGGTTTGAAGACATAGAGCATCTACTCGCCATCATGAGTAGGTGAAGCAGCAGGTTGTCGCCGTTGGTTGGCGTGCGTATTTAGCTTGGTGCTGTGTCGATGTGCGCAGAGTAGTTGGAGGTGGTGAAGTAGCGCCATCTTCATCATCGATCACTCGCATTAACTGTTGTCGCGAAGAGGAATATTCAGAGTCTTCAAGAGATGGAGTTCAACGCAGGGTAGCAGTCCTTGGAGGAGTGGAGTCGAATCGAATGTTTCATTGAAGCCATCATCTTGAAGATCAGCTTCAAAGATCGAAAGGTGGTCAAACTCTTCCATGATCTTCGGCAAGTTTCATGAGCAACAAAGGCATTCTTGGTGGCAAGGTTGCGAATGCGATTGACATCCACCAAGAGGCTTTGCATTTGGCGCTTGAGCAAGAAATGATGCTTATCCTGCTTCTGATGAAGAGCCACAAGAAGCTCTCGGTCATTAAGAACACGAGAATGCTTCCGAGGCCTTTGCGCAATGGTGCTTTCAAGAGCTTCAGGGCGCCTGGAGGCGACGGGTGTTACCAAAGAAGTGGATAGAATCTTGTTGCTGCATGAACACCTTCAATAGGCTGAGTGAAGCTTTGGTGCTCAATGTTTTGAAGACAAAGTGGCGTCTTGGCAGGGTTAGAGTATACAACATCAACTTACATATCAACCTCGGGCAGAAATATAATGTGATTGCGAGCAGAGGGCTGATAATTGACAGATGAGTGTCGCTTGATGAGCGCATGACCCAGGGAGCATAAAACTTCAGACCAAACATGTCAGAGCCGGAAGCAGCAAGTTGCCTGATGAAGAATTCTTGAGTGTTGAAGCTGATGCCATTAAGAATATAGAAGACCAAAGTCTTCATGGCTCCTTCAAGCTTGGCCGATGATGAGTGTCCCTTGACTGGCCATAGAGTTCGCCTGATGATATGGTATATGGTGCGAGGTAGATACTCAAGGTCTTCAACAAAGAAATGTGTGGGATACTCAGCGTCAGATGGCAAAGGCTTTCTTCATGCTCAGCATCTGGCTCATATTGGGTTCTGGCTTATGAAAGATGCTCTCCACAGCATTGCGGTGTAGCTGACAGTTAGGCTCATACAGTTCTCCAGGAGTGGCTAGCCCAGTAATCTCGATGATGTCCATAGCTTTGGCTTCATGATGAACATTGCCACCATCCACTCGAGAACCCAAGTCTTGATGTCTCTCATAGTAGCCGCTGAATGTGCAGAGTGGCATAGAATTGAAGCAATAGCTCTTCATTCCAATGTTCCTTGTCTGTCACAAAATGGAGCAGACTCAAAGATCGCGAAGGGGCCAAGTGCTTCTTCCAAGCACGACATACCCAAAGAATAGCTTTCAGGTCAAGGCGATATGAGGGAAAATGCGCCTTGATCATATAACACACATGAGTAATAGCTTTTCACGATAGCTCCGAACCGGTCCGATGAAATCCTTGGCTTGGAGTAGGGTTCTAGTGTCACAAAGAAGGTATTGTGGCTCTTAAGCCATTTGCATTGAAGGACCCGGGGTTGGTAGTACCGAAACCTTGGCAACATGGGCTTTGGCTTCGGACCGAGGCCGACTCGACATGATAGTCAAATTGGGGGCCGGAGGCAGCAGCGGAGGCACCGTATCAAAGCATCGGACAAAGGACAAGTCGACCGTGATCGTGATGCTTGCTCAATAGTGTGAGGCCTTGGAGGCGGAACAGGAGCAGGGGCAACATCAGAGGATTCAGGCTGCACAACGGGTGCTTGAGGAGCAGTTGTCATATTTCCATCAGGTGCAGCCTCCTCATTGGCGCCAAAAGCAGCAGTACATGAGCTTCAGTGCATCATTTTCATTGTCTTCAAAAGCGGCAACCTCATTGGTTTCTGTGTTCTCAGGCCCACACTTGCTTCAGGCACACCAGTTGGTGCAGTCTCCACATTGGTGTCAGCCATGACCACGTCATTGGCTTCATTGACATTGGTGGTGGCAGCCTCAACATTTTCAACCTCCTCTTGACGAGCAGGAGGGTCGGGCACAGGCACGTTCAGATCATGAACGACTTCTTCTTCAATCACAGGGGGTGTTGGTACACGAACTTCTTCTTCTTCAATAGCAAGGGGAGTTGGTACACGATTTCTTCTTCTTTTCTTCAGCTGATGAAGCCGAATGTCTTCAAAGAAGATGTGCTTCAGACACGGAGATGTTCACCGTTGGAGCTGGTTCAGAAATACTTGCCGGCAACAGTGAACGCTGCACTTCTCCTTCAGAACGCCGACAGAGGGACTTCTGTGACTTTGTCCTCCGCATGGCCTCGCCAAGAGCTGGCTTCAAGTTGGGAGATGGAGTTGGGTGAGCCCGAAAGTCTTCATCCTCTATCTTGCACAGGGGTGGAGCTTGTTGTTGTTGTTGTTGTTGTTGGGAGTACCGGGGAGTCTTGTTGTTGTTGTGGGTGATCAGCCCACGAAGCATCTCGAGCAATTGGCGCCAATTGACGGCCAATGTCGATGATTTCATTGTTCGCATTTAACAGCGATGATACCACTTGATGTTCGATCCGAGGAAGAACTTCATCATCATTTACATTGTCATCTTGACTAATGTCTTCAGCAGCGTTGGGTTCAGCTGCCGAATATCTTCACCTCATGAGCCTTTGTGGTAGCAGCTCATGGACAACCATCCTTCTTTCTTGATGATCGTATTGTGGTGAACAATGGAAATGGGTTCATCGACTAAGGGCCTGTGGAAGCAGCCCTAGTCTTCTTGGTCTTGCGCTTTTCTGGATGGAGCAGCATCGAGGCTTCAAGATGCTTTCTTTTCAAGGCCACCTCGCAGCCTTTGTCTTCTTCCGCTCAAGCGGTTGTGGCGACTTTTGGCTTCGAGCCACCATGCCGATCGGGAAGATAATGCGAGGGGCTTCTTGGCTTGAAGGCTCAGCTGTTCAAATAGGTGCTTCTTCTTCCTCTTGCAGCCATCCCGGGTCAATGCCCGATGGCCAAGGACTTGCGCTTCAAATTTCATTGTAGGCAAGCACACTTATCAGCCAAAAGCTTCATGCGCTCGAGAGCCCCGAGCTTCTTGGCGCTTCATCAAAGCTTTTTAAGCTCATGGAGCATGACCTTGAAGTTGTGGATGTCTTGAACACTCGATTGGCCACATGCTTCTTGAATTGAGCCTTCTCAAAATCAATCTTGTTTTTGAGCTCAACGATGCGCGAGCAAGAGCTAGCCCAGAAGAAATGGCGCCATTGAAGGCTTACATCGAGGCCAATTGGGAGTCAGAATCTTAAAGCCGACGCTAGGGGTGTCGAACCACTCATCAATGAAATTGTGAATGATGGCCACATCAAACAGAGGCAGGTTGTTGAAGATTTCGCTTCTTCTTTACTCTTGATCACCGCTCAAGGGCATCATCCGCAATTTCTTCATCACTTGATAGATCAATGGGTTCTTCACGCAGAATGGCAGCAGGAGTCAAAGCTCGCTGATCGATGGTCTAACAAGTTGCTTTTTCTTGTCCGCTCTCCCGGAGACACGGGACAGATCTTCGATTGCACACCGTTTCGTGGAGGTGCAAGGCTGGGCTTCGCACGCAAAGTCTTCGGAGGTGGCTTTGTAACCGAGGTTGAAGCCTTTGACTTCTTTTGCTTCGCGGCTTTGGAGGAGGAGCTGGGTTTATCAGAGTCAAGACCATCGCTAGAATGATCTACTCGCGCCTTGGACCATGATATAGGTGATGAGGCCAAGGTTGGCATAGGGGCCAATGACATTGGGATTAGCTTCATGGGAGCCATCAAGACGGGAGCAGAGGGACTGGATTGAAGTCCAAACCCAAGGACTTCTTGTTCTCCTTGGCCAAGCCACAAAGAATCGATAGTTGCGCTTTGAAGAGCTAATCTTCACGACACCATAGTAGTGAAGTGGGATCTGTCACGGCCGTGGGCCCACGGACCATGCATGGATCAAGCCTTGTTCAATGGCTTCAGCCAGCTCTGGGTTAAAGCCCTCGAGGGAGGATATCACCCCATGGGCTCTTGATGGCATGCTTCTTCGATATTCCTTTGTCACAAATCTGTACTTGAACCACTTTAGCTAATAGCATCGAATCCATTGATTCGCCTTCCTCCGATGATAATTTTCTTTAGGATCAGCTTTGTACAGTTCTCGCTAAGTCATCAAAGTATCTTTAGATGTGCCTCCTTCATATTGCCCGCCAATTCTTCCTTGCTGATTTCTCTCATGCCATGAACTTCAAGCTGAAAGGCTTCAATACATTCAAAGGCTTCAGAGATTTGCGCTTGTCTGGTTAAGGTGAACTCGCTTCAGGAGAATTTATATGATGTCGTAAGTATTCTCGCAAACGAATGCGCATTATGAGAACTAAGGATTCTCCCACTGACATGTACCGTGACAAAGATTAGAGATGCGAGGAAGGGAAGAGGTCATATGCATTCTCGTAAGATTTTGAAGATAAATCAGTTTGAAGACATCGACCTATGTTGTGAAGACATTCACTTAAATAGGTGAGTTGGTTCCAGATTTGTACCAATCCGTGAATAAGTACAAGTGAGGAATCAAACTAGAAGAAATCTAAGTGAATTGACTAAGCAAAGATGAGATGCAGATGGAATAGATCTAGCTTGAATAGATGTAAACTACTTTCCGAAAACAGATGAATCTTGAAGATCAAAAGGTGGTAAAATAGATTTATAATTACCGCATCTAAGAACTGCTAGATGGAGAAGTATAGGAGACCAAGCAGTTCAGCCCACCGTGCCCTAACTTGGCGACGGAGGACAGCTACGGCGACAAATGAGAGGACGATGTCCGCGGCCGCATGAGGACGGCGCCGGAGAAGTCGCGCAGCTAAGCGCCTATCGCGGGCGTTGCCTCGAGCTAGCGGTGGCGCTTAGGGTTTTAACGGAGGTGGAGAGGTGGAAGAAGTATTTTTTACCGCAGGGGACAGTATTTATAAGTAGGTGAGAGACACAACAATTACGCTTAGTGCCTCGGCGGTTCACATCTCGAGGGCATGTGGCTAACATGCAACACCCTCGTGGTTGTCCCACGCTCCCACGCCCGCCAGCATGTCGGAGAGTTGTTCCGCTTCTCCGATTTCAAAAGTAAAGATAAGCCATTAAACACAGATTTAATGTTTGTCTCTTTGCCTTCTCGCCGACTAGGACGCAAAGAAGACATTCGGACAGCTTTCAATGTAATGCATATGATTTGGATAGATAGATTTTGAGATGGGAAGCATACAGAGGTTAGGGTCCCATCACATTCACTTAGTTCAAAAGATCCAATCTTGAAGACATAGCTATAAGTGAATGCTGAGAGGATGTAACACTAGTATATATATATATATATTAAAAAGTAATCAAATCATCATAGTGCGTAAAGTCATGAAGACAAATTGAAACTCAAGACAAACCAAATGCTAAGTCATTGCAATATAACGCCTTGAATGAAACACTTCAAACAAGAAAAGTTGGTGGTATGCTACTCCACCGATAGGAAGTATTAGACCTGCATACGACGCACAATTATCGTGGCGCCCAAGTCAAATTCCATGTTAATGTATTCACACTCAGAGTGTAAATCTTCATTGATTGAAGATATACCTTACTTTGTGTGTTGCACATCTAAGTCATCAACATGCATAAGCGTTAGGATGTGTGCCTGATCACAGGACATTGGAGGATTCGAAGATATTTAGCTCACACCGTAACTTGCAAAACCTTTTCTCATCCAAGGGCTTTTCTAATATATCTGCCAGTTGCTCATCATTGTTGACGTGAATGATATCGATATCTTTCCTCATAACATGATCTCTGAGAAAGTGATGACGAATTTCAATGTGATTTGTCTTCGAGTGTTGGACTGGATTGTTGGCTATCTTGATAGCACTCTCGTTGTCGCAGAAGAGAGGTACTTGTTTCAGGTTGATACCATAGTCCTTGAGAGTTTGCTTCATCCATAGAAGCCGAGCACAACAGATCCAAAGAAAGAATGTATTCAGATTCAGCAGCTTGGGTGATACATGCTCGCTTCTTCAAGACCAATGACAAGTGATCGACCAAGAAAATGGCATGTGCCGTAAGTAGAATTATGATCCACCTTGTCACCAAAGATAATCAGCATCGAGAATCCAACCAAATCAAATCTTGAGCCCTTGGGATACCATAATCCGAAAGTGTTGGGGTGTAAGCCAAATATCAAGAATTCGCTTCACGCCTAAGTGATGCGATTCCTTTGGTGCCGCTTGGTACCGAGCACATATGCAAACACTAAGCATAATATCCGCCTAGATGCACATAAATAAAGCAAAGAGCCAATCATGGAGCGGTATACCTTTTGATCGAACTCTTACCATTGTCGCCGACCAAGATGGTGCTTGGTCGGCATTACGCCGTAGCCTTTGCACTCTTCCATTCCAAACTTCTTCGACAGTCTTTTGAGGTATTTCTCTTGAGATATGAAGATGCCATTCCTCCGTCAAGAATTTGAAGACCAAGGAAGAACTTCAGCTCACCCATCATGGACATTTGATATTGTTTGCATCATGTACCCAAACTCATCATCAGATTTCCGTTGGTGCACCAAGATAATGTCATCCACATATATTTGGCACACAAACAATTCACCATCATATGTCTTCGTGAAGAGAGGGATCGAGGATCCATGTTTGAAGCCTTTGCTCTTCGTGAAGTCTTTGATTGTATCATACCAGCACGAGGGGCTTGTTTGAGGCCATACAAAGGCCTTTGTTTAGCTTGTACACCATATCGATGTTTTGGATCTTCAAAGCCGTGGTTGTGCGATATATACTTCTTCTTCAATCACTACTAGGAAAAGGCTATACATGATCTTAGCAAAGCAGCATGTTCAAAAACAGCTTAGTGTTATTTAGCAAGAGCGAAGCTACTAGAAACCGCTACATAGTATTACAGATTTAGCAAGAGCTACTGCTGACCAAAAAAGCGCTACTACTAAAATTCCCATTGGTAGAATGTTAGGTTACGATAGCAGAGCGATCTTAGAGGAACGCGCCATCGCTATATCACGCTTAGCGCTGCTGCTTCGTCAAGAGCGCTACTACTAACAAAAATAAAATAAGATGTAAACAAATAGAAATTTAAATGAAAATGAAAGAAATAGAAAAGGAGAAAGGGAAAATAAAATGTAAAGCAAAATAAATGAAAAGTGAAAAATCGGAGGAAGGCATAGCAGCAGCGCTTGTTCAGAAGACGCGCTTATAGCTAATGTAGTGCAGCGCAGGCCCTAGACCCCGCTATAGAAATGTAATAGGAAATTAGCTATAGCACCAGCTGCTGCGAAGCGCTTAGAAGTTGTTAGCTATAGCGCTGCTTTTGCAAAACGCGCTACCGCTTAAGTTTGACATAGCCAAAAACCGCTTCGCCCGCCACCACTTCCCCAAATCCTCAAACCCCACCACAAGCCCATTGCCTCCCCCGATTCGCCGCCCCACACTCGCCGCCGACGCTGGCCATCAGAGTCAGGCGCTGCCGACGACACCGAGCCGCCTAACGCCACGGAGCTGCTGCTGCTCGCTAACGCCACCGAGCCGCTGCCGACGCCACCTTTTCTCGCTGCCTCTCGAGACGCCTCGCCTCCTCGCCACCGAGACGCCTCGCCTCGCACCACACCGCCTCCGCCACCACCGAGCTATCATCTGAAGCCCCCACCCTCCTCTCTCTCATGCATAGGTTAGCTAGTTTTTAATTAGGTTAATTATCTAGGTTTTAGGGCAAAAATTTAGTTAGGGCATTGACAGAGAAGTAGTTAGGTTAACTAGTTTAATTAGGTTAATTATCTAGGTTAGTGCAAAACTTAGTTAGGGCTATGACAGAGAACTAGTCAGTTAACTAGTTTAATTAGGTTAATTATCCTGTTAATTAGTGCAGAAATTTATTTTAGGCTTTGACAGAGAACTAGCTGCTAACTAGTTTAATTAGGTTAATTATCTAGGTAAACAAGATTAACCAACTAGGTTAAATAGGTAGGTTAATTAGGTTCGCTGGATTGAAGCTAGGTTAAGTAGATTGGCAAAGGTTTTGATTTTTCAAAAGACCACTATTTTTCAAGGAAAAGAATTTAGGCAAATTTTATTTTTCATTGAAGTGGTCATGTCATATCTTTTCATTGAAGTTGTTCGATTGTACCAAAGTGGTGGCTTTGTTGTTTCCTGTGAATGATGTTTAGGGTTTATAGTTTTGCCGAATGTTGATTCATTTCGCTCCGCAATTTCGTGTTCTCGATTTGTCCACTTTTTAGAAGGTCATGCCGAAATTTCCGTGAATTTCGCATGACTTGTGCTACAAACTAGGACATATCGAAAGTGCCCGGATTTGCCGCACTAAGAAGGAGTCAACATTCCCGCAAAACAATAGTCCTTTTTATGTCATTATTCATTTTATTAGGTCTAGAATTAATTGACTAGATTTAATCATAGGAAACATGGCTAGCAACGATGAAGGATGTGGTTCTCGTGATTATGACGACGCTCACCGGGCGGCGCATTTAATTTTTTAGCTTTACCGACAATCAACAGATGTTGTTGCTGGGCCCGCATCGGGATCGAGACCGACACGCAGATCGGTGCCGAGACCGACACGCAGACCGGTGCCGAGATCGACACCGCGCTGAGATTCAGACCGCATCGAGACCGGCGCGAGACCGGTGCTGCTCGGGAGCGGATCCGTGTAGCACCGAAAGCGAAGAGGCAACGGCTTCCTAACAAACTCAGACTACTAGACGGTGGTCACGGAGGTGGACAACGGCAATTTTGAGCCAAAGGCGCCGAGGAAGATGCTGCTGCATACGGCAATCAAATAGGCTGCATCATACGGACAACCGCCACCATCAACGGCGAGAATCTAAAGAAGATAGAAAATATGAGGAGCTCCTCCCAAAGAAGTTTCACCAGATATTCTTGTTCCCGGCCGAATGAGAAGGATTATGAAGATCCGCATAATGACCCGCAATGAAGAAGATAAACAAAACGCCATGACCAAGTTTAGCAACGCTGGTCACCTCGAAAAATCGAGTGAAAGCAAAGATCAATGACGGGAAACCTACTCCGAGATTGTAAAGGAAAGTCCAAGAATCACGGAAGAGCAGCTTTCAAATATTCAAGGAGGCTTATGAGGCCGGCTGCCAAAGAAAAGTCTAAGTACATGAAGGGGCTTCAAAGAGGAACATTGGGACCCACCACTTCTGAAGCCGTGGTTACGCGGAAGAGGTCCAAATGGGCCAAGGAGGACGCGAAGCCGCGAGTTTGGGCATCCTGCACTTTGGCGGATTTCACCGCCCCGCAGAGCGTGACGCCCCGAGGGCCCGCCATAGTTGGGACCCATCAAGAAGGTTTATGAGACAACACCGTCATTACGGAGTTCATGAGACTACCGTAATTTTAGTTTCGATCAATTCGACCGCACACGCTAGTCATATTTGTAAACGATCCTTGTGCCTTTTGCAGAGAGCAACACCGATTGCGGTTTAAAGCGACTCGCCGCCGAGGCATTGGCGAGGCCTGCGGGACACTCCATTCAACCGGCGTTGAACATATTGAAACGACAACCGTGGATACCGACCGTCAGATGGACGCTGCACGGTGTCGGAGACGGCGCCACGGAAGAAGTACTACCGTGAGACCACGGAGGAGAGAAAGGAAAGACGGAGGTTAATCAAGAAAGCATCGACAAGAAGGTTGAGATTATGTTGAGAAGAAATCATCTCGCATACCGCGAATAGCGATAGCTGCCGCAAAACAAAGCGGTTGCAGATTTATCTACTTCCTTGGTGATGGGCGCTCACATTTGGACAAGGGAAAATCCAAAAAATGCAGAGGACTTTCCTTGTCGACTTCTTGGCAGCACACGCCTCAAGACTCGCTTCCCGCAAGACTGCCTCCCGCGACCGCTCCCGCGACTGCTTCCCCGCGACCGCCCCGCACTGCCCTCAAGACTGCCATCAGACCAGCTGCCGCGACCGACGGCTCGGTGGTGCCTCCTCTTGGCTGAGCTCGACGCCTCACGGTATCTTCCACACCGCCCCTTCAATATAATTGTATAATCCCGCTGCTGCTTTCGATGTCTCATGTCGCAGACTTTTATTTGCAGTCGACGAAACCCCTGCGGCACCATATTGTACACCATCGGCGAATGTAAGGTGGACGGGGAAGGGGACGATAATGGAGCCGGGAACCATTGTTCCACAGCCGCCGATACCCCTAACGCCTTCAAGGTTTCCGTGGCTGCTGTCAAACCGGCCACGAGAATTTGCCTCTAATACTAGTGGGGATGACGACGAGACCTCGGGCGGCTTGGTGATTGTTGCAATGGGTGGGTCCTGTTAGGCTAAAGAGTCTCGCTTGTCTCGAGGCGGTCGGAGCACACCCACGAGCACGCAGCCTCAAAGAAGGTATGAATATCAACACCCCACCTACCCAATTAGCGCCGGTGTCGGGTTGGGTGATAGCGACGGGTAAGGTGTGGCTCCATTAGAGGCTGATGACGCCGCCATGGATGAGGATGAGGATGACGATGGCGCTGAACAAGATGTTCATACCGGCGCCTCGTGGTTTGAGCATCATGAGTCAAGGCTCAATTACCGCCTCAACGCTGCTATTGACGACCATCCGTGGTAAAGAAGCCTAGGAAGAGAGCGAGGAAAGGCAAAAAGCTGATTCTATGATCCAGCCGCCAAGAGCCTCGCCGGGACCGTAGATATCCTCGATGCGGATAAATGGCATATCCCCGTAAACCAATCCTACCCAAACAGCGCCACGGGCCAGATTCGCGATCCGAGGAGACTTCATGACGATGTGCATGCGGTAGAGAAAGGCCTCATCGCCGAAGATCCAGATACCCACTCTACGTGGTTAATGTTCCGCAGCAAATGTCGTGACGCCAATGGCTTCCCCGCTGATAAGTTCTTCCTCCGATTCGATTACATATTCGACATGTTTCACGTGAAGAAGCTGGATTTTACTTTTGTCCGCCTTTATGCCTTGCACATGAGCTACATCATTGGGGTTGAGCAGATAGCTCATATCTGTGTCGCTGACCTGCATTACATGCACGAGGCCTTCTTGGGAGTCTGTGCACAGATCGTGAATACGCGAGGGATTACATCGCCGCTTATGCTCGCCAATAAGGACAAGGAGGCGATTCTCGTGCCTTATCATCCCGTAAGTCATCCGCGCTGCTATCCTTCCTTCGATTTCAATAATTCATTTGCACGGTGGAGGCTAATTAATTTGAGGTGTACTTATTTTATGCAGCGGGCGCTACCGTCCCTCATCATCCTCTACCCCGATTCTCCCACGCCTTTACTTGGACTCGTCAAGAACATTCACAAAAGGATTACACCCACATCAAAGATGTTCTCGACGGTGCTATGTTTTACTACCAAGCAAGGTGGAGATGTTAGGGACAAGAAGAAAAGGGCGCAGCACGCCTTCAGCCATAAGACCGACTTCGCCTGATCCAAAGAACCTAACGATTCTCTTAATGATGGATTCTATGTCCTACACCACATGCCGGAGTACCGACGGGATCACCGTAACCTTCACATGGCACCTAGATCTAGCGATGCCCATATTCTCGCAATGGGCAAAGGACATAGGAGATATTGAGGATCATCGACTTCGAGCTGAGTTCTATAACATCCAGCGAACTTGCCCAAATCATCATGAATGAGGTCGCCGGAAAAACAGGATGTTCCATGCGTATGAAAATGTCGCGGAAGACGTCCAACATGGATAGCCTCTCAGCTGCCCTCGACATGAAGTTTTCACAAAGCTCGATGACTATCTCCCGACTTGGATGGATGGCACGACATGCTGGAGTGATTGTCGATATATGACAATGTGTCCGCTTAGTCCATAGTTTCTTTTATGACAAAACTTTGAGTTATGCACGGTGAAACTTTATTTGTGATGTAATTAAACCGCCCTCCTCGACTAGCTTAAAATCACTCTAGTTAGGTCATTTGGGTACGATGAACTTTGTTATTTATGCTTATGATATGTTGTTTCTATTTTTGCCAAGTCTGCCTCTTTGTGTTGCTCAACTATATATGTTGCATATTATCGACTCATGTGACGATGCAGTGCATAGATCATATATGGCTAAGAAGTGCTACGCCAGAGTATATATACGACAAGTGGCCGGAGGAAAGGCCTAGGTGTACCGGTTTTCGCTTCCGAGCTTACACGCAGATTTAGTTTAGGTTCACGCTAATGCGAGAGAGGATACGAACTCATGTACTCAAAGTGATAGCTATTCTCATGTATATCATTGTTTAGATGGATGACGATGTATTTGCAAGTAATCGAGACTTGTATCGCTATTTTCTAGATTGATGACTAGATCGAGACCACTTTGTGTTGGATGATGATTATGATGATGACATGATTTGATGAGACTAATTGTATGTATATGCTATCATTTGTATGTGGATGATATGCTAAAGATTATTGTATAAAGCCTATTAAAATGCAAAACAAATAAAAACAAATCTGCAGGAAAAAACTAATAAAACAAGTAGCAAATGAGGGGATTTAGCAAGAGCCGCTTACCAAGAGCGCTTATAACTAAACAGCGCTGCAGCTAATACCAGAGCGCTTTTCCCAAAACCGCTGCAGCAGCAATTGTGTTCAGCAAGAGCGCAGTCAACACGCACTATCGCTACACGCTAGGTGTAGGCTTATTAGTAGCGCCGGCATTCAAGGCCATCGAGGGTGCTCAAACTCACACGCTGCTAGGCTTTTCCTTAGTAGTGAATCTTGCCATTGAGAAATGCACTTTTACATCCATTTGATATAGCAAGATATTGTGATGATTTATGAAGCTAGCAAGATGCTAATAGCTTCAAGCCTAGCAACAGGAGCAAATGTTTCATCAAGTCAATTCCTTCAACTTGAGTGTATCCTTGAGCCACAAGACGTGCTTTGTTTCTCGGCTAACTTGACCATGCTCATCTTGCTTGTTTCGACATATCCATTTTGTTCCAATAATGTTATGCTTATGCGGATCAGTCGCTTGACAAGTTCCTGCACATTATTCAGCTTTGAACTGCTGAAGTTCTTCTTGCATGGCTTGAATCCATTTAGGTTCCATAAAAGCTTCAACAACCTTCTTGGGTTCTCGATATTGACACAAATGAAAAGTGCCCACGTAAGTTTGCTAGCTGAGTTGCTCTTGAACGAGTGAGCGGACTAGGTGCATTGATGCCGCTAATTATCCTCTCTATTTGAACTTCATTTGCAACACGAGGATGAACAGATTTAAGATTTTGCTCTTGCTGGTCATTGTCATCATTGGGAGGATTGTCTTCGGTCCGAGCATTGTCTTCAAAGTTGATTTGGTGCAGATGATAAGTTCCTCTTCGTGTTGTGCTTCAGAGGGCATGATTTCACCAGCTTCCCATCAGCTTGATTGCCTCGCTTGAAGGAGCTTCATCCAAAGGTACTTGGCAGATCTCTCTCGTGAACCATTGGTTTCATCAAATTTCACATCCACGCTTCAACGATCTTGTAGAGATAAAGGTTGAAGACTCAGAGGAGTGTGAATCCTTTCGATAGCCAAGCATGAAGCCTTCGTGAGCCTTAGGTGCAAATTTTGACTTGTGATGGGGATCCTTTATCCAGCATCTTGCTCCAAACACTCTGAAGTAACTGATGTTTGACTTCTTGCCAGTAAGCAGCTCATATGATGTTTTGTTCAGAAGCTTATGAATGTATACAAGGTTGATGATATGACATGCTGTATCAATAGCTTCGGGCCAGAACTTTCTTGGTGTCTTGTACTCATCTAGCATTGTTCGAGCCATTTCAATGAGGGTTCTGTTCTTGCGCTCAACAATGCCATTTTGCTGAGGTGTGTATGGAGCAGAGAACTCATGAGTGATTCCCATTGTATCCAGATACAAATCAAGTCCAATGTTCTTGAATTCAGTGCCATTGTCACTTCTGATATGCTTGATCTTCACACCATAGTTGTTCATAGCTCGATTTGCAAAGCGTTTGAAGACATCTTGCACTTCAGTCTTGTACAGAATTATATGAACCCATGTGTATCTTGAGTAGTCATCAACAATGACGAAGCCATAAAGACAGGCAGTTGTTGTGAGGGTGGAGTAGTGAGTAGGTCCAAATAAGTCCATGTGTAACAGCTCAAAGGGTTGAGATGTTTTCATGATTGTCTTCGATGGGTGCTTTGCCCTTGTCATCTTTCCAGCTTCACAGGCACCACACAGATGATCCTTTTTGAACTTGACATCCTCGATGCCAATGACATGCTTCTTCTTGACGAGTGAGTGTAAGTTCCTCATGCCAAAGATGTCCTAGCCTTTGATGCCAGAGCCAAGATTCAAGCTTTTGTGAGAAGACAAACGCAAGTCAGGACCTGCCGAGAAATCTACTATGTATAGATCATCTTTTCGATACCCTTCAAAGACTAGAGATTTGTCGATTCCATTAGTACAAGGCAACGATATTTGCCAAATATCACAATCATGTTCAAGTCACAAAGCATTGAGATGATATTGTTGAAACCAAGGATTCAACAAGCATCACTTTATCCATGTGTCGATCCTTTGAGATTGCAACTCTACCTAGATCCAATACTTTGCTTTTACCAAGACAAGAAATGTGATGTGACTCTTTGTCTGATGGACGAAGGTTGAGTCCATGAGAAGACTTCGATCACCAAATATATGATTTGTGCATCCACCGTCCATAATCCATTCTCAAGCTTTTGGTGATGTACCCTACAAAGGTGCTTAGAGGATAGGCTTCACACGAGTGTTGTGAAGCATAAGCATTTGACACATATAGGTATATTCACATCTTATATCAAAGTTAGGACATAGTATGACTGATATGGAATTCAGATGTGAAGCATATAGAGAATGACATTTCATTAAAGGCCCTCAAGAGTTTTAGGTCCCCAAAGAATAGTATCGGACGCCATTGATTGTCGGATGGAGACCATTTTCTAAGAGAGAGTTAGTTCTTCTTGCCACCCACATTTTCAAGGGGGCTTAGAAGCAAGTGAGTCTAAGTGCAAGATCTCGAGAATTTGGACTTTGAAGCCCTAGCAAATAGCCTTGCAGAGATGAATGATACTCATATGAATAAGGTAAAAGTTCTTAGTCCTATGAACATAGCGGTTCAAGATACACGCCATATTCATAAGTCCGAGCAAGATTTCTCGCAAAACATTGGCGTTAGGGTGACTCATGTGAGTCTTGTATCAGATGAAGCCTTTGGGCCATATGAAGCCATAGGTCCGGGTTTGTCTTCTTCCTAGGTGGTGTCATGACGACATTCACAGGAAGATTCTCAATGTACCGCTTAGGTACCCAGATCTTCTTCATAGGTGGTCCATTCCTGCAGTTAGTACCAATGTAACTCGCAAACACTTCACCATTCTGATTTTTGAACAGCTTATAGTTTGCATCAAAGGATTCATCAATGATAATAGGATTAGCACAGGTAAAGCCAGATAAGGTAGATGGATCTACTAAAGGTTCCTTTGCAAAGAACCCATGTGGTTTTGGGGTACCGCCAGCTTCCAAAGACGAGCCATCAACATTCATTTTCCTTTCGAACCCAACACCCTCTTTCCTAGGGTTTCGGTTCAGAATCTGCTTTTTGAGGACATCGCAGAGAGTCTGATGTCCCTTCAAACTTTTGTACATCCTTGTTTCAAGCAATGTCTTCAACATAGCATTTTCATCAAAGAATAGCAAGGGTATCCTCCGCAGAGGGTTTAGTGACCACATCAAGAGGTGAAGACAATGAAACAAGAGCAGCAAAGGGAACATTCAACAATGTATGTAGCGCTATCACGCCAATGCATTTTAGACATGGTGGTTCAAATCCTTCCCGAGCGAACTAATCTGGCCAAGTGACTCATTCACCTTTTGAAGATCTTCATGAGCCGCTTCTCAATTTCTCAAGCTCTTGTTTTGAAGATAATCATAGGAGAGCCTTTCATAAGTTGTTCAGAGCGATTCATGACGACCTTCAAGTTCTTGGTACTTAGCATGAGGATTTTTTATGTCATCAACTAAGGACTGTGAACGTGTCATTTCAGCTTCCAACAGGTCATCGCTTTTGTATGTTCCATGGCCTTTTGTTGTTCAGTTGCAATTTTAGCAAGTGTTTTGTAGCTGGGTTTGGATTCACAATCGAGTCATCTTCACTTGAAGTTTGAAAATAAGCATCGCGTGATTTTACCTTGGCACCGCTGCCATGAAGCAAGAGGGTGGGAGTAGGATCGCCTTCGCCATTAGCTTCAGCTGGTGTGTGGAAGTCATTGTCTTCAAGTTGAAGATGGACTTGGCAACATATGCAAGTGGCTAGAGCCGACTTGCAACTCCAAAGGTCGACTCCTCTCCAGACTCCACCTCCGCCTCCTCCGGCATTCTCCTCCTAATCCATTTCCTTGCCAACAAAAGTACGAGCCTTGCCAGATGAGCTCTTCTCGTATGATGAAGACTTGGAAGAAGACTTAGAAGACTTTGAGGATTTCTTCTTCTTCTTGTCATCGTAATCATATTCCTTGCTTTTCTTCTTCTTCTTCTCATTGTCCCACCGTGGACACTCAGATATGTAGTGACCAGGTTTCTTGCACTTATGGCGTGTTCTCTTCTTGTGATCATGAGTGGAAGCTTCATCATTCCTTGAGCTAGATCGTGAAGACTTCTCAAGCCTTTCTTCTTGTGAATTTCTCGAACTTCTTCACAAGCATAGCAAGTTCCTTCCAATGTCTTCGTGGATCTTCGTAATCGCAATGATTCTTCTTCGATGAGGAAACAACTTTTGCCTTCAACGCACGAAGTTCGCCATAGCTTGACCATAGATATCTCTTTCTCGATAGTCGAACTCATGCGTGTTGAGCCTCTCAAGTATATCGACGGATGGAGTGTCTTGAAGTCGACGTTTTGTATCATGAGGGCAAGGGTGTCAAAGGAGCCGTCAAGTGATCTCAGCAAGTTGTCTTGACGATTTCGTGCTTGGTAATCTTAGTTGCGCCAAGAGCTTGAAGTTCATTTGTGATATCGCGAGGCGATCAAACGTGAGCTGACATTCTCATTGTTGTTTCTCTTGAAGCGTTGAAGATGTTGCGGAGAACACCGATTCTTTGATCTCTCCGGGTTGAAACGCCTTCATCGACCTTGGATAGCCACCCCGCACTAGCTTCAACGCTTCCAGAGCACTCACACGACCATACCGCCTTTGGTCGATGACCACGATGATGTTCTTCGCAGAGAGTCCAGCTGAATGAACTTCTTAACATCAAGGGGGTGACACTTCACCAGCTTTTGGGAACGCCATTCTTGACGACATACCGTAGTTCGACATCATCGGCTTCAAGATGCATACGATCTTATTCTTCTAGTAGGGATATTCAGTTCCATCGAACACGGGCAAGCAGCGGAGACCTTGATTATCCCCGCAATGATATAGCCGAAACCTGTGTGGTTAAACCGAATCACACGTAACAAGGAGTACCTTGCTCGATACCAATTGAAAGTGCTAGTATCGACTAGAGGGGGTGAATAGGCGATTTTTATGAAAGTCTTCAAAACTTGGTAGTATCAAAGACAAACAAATGTAAACAACCTAATTGATATGCAGCAGAAGATAAACTACCCTAACAAGCCATAGTCAAGCATGTCATGATGTGAAAGTACAGACTAATAGCAACAGTAGTAAGGATCAAGTTGGAAGATAGTATGAAGCCAATCAACAATAGTAGTCAAGTTATGAAGTCAAACAGATAAACAGATAAGCAATGACTTCATAAAGACAAACTTAAGTAAGGTTGGAAGAGATAGAACCAGCTTGCTTGTTGAAGACACATGATTTGTTGACCAGCCCAGCTTGTCGGACAACTGTGACGCCCGTTAGGGAGGCTGAGATTTAACTCAAGACCGTGTCTTCACCTTATTCCTTGAGCTAAGGACACCCAGCCCTGCCCAATCAATCTGTAAGTCTTCAAGGAGACTTCCAAACCTTCACAGACTTCGCTCACCGCAATCCACAATGACTCTTGGATGCTCAGAACGCGACGCCTAACCGGGCCGGAGGTTTCACACCTCAAGTGTAATAAGTCTTTAGGTCACACGCATGTAAAGACTTCAGTGATGCCTAACACTTTTGGCTCGGGTGTTTGGGCTTTGTCTCGCAAGGATTTCTCTCTCAAATGCTTCGAGGTGGGTTGCTCTCAAATGACAAAAGCCGCACAAACTCCGAGCAGCCACCAATTTATGGTGTAGGGGTGGGCTATTTATAGCCACTAGGCAACCCGCCTAATTTGTCCAAAATGACCCCGGTCACTAAGGAACCGACACGTGTTCCAACGGTTAGATTTCAAACACACGCTGCAACTTTTCTTGGGCTACAAGCAAAGCCGAGTCATCCAGCTGGATAAGATTTGCTCTCATTGTCTTTGTTCAAGACATAGGATTTGAGTTGAGCATCACTCACCACTCGACTTAGTTCACTTGGACCCCACTTAACAAAGACGGTGGTTCCTATGACTCAACAAAGAAGAAAAGGAAACAAATAAACACACGCCTTCAAGGCCCAAAGTCTTCACGCAATGTCTTCTCATGTCATAGTCTTCAATATGAATATCTTCTCATACCACCATTGTCTTCGATGTCTTCATACATTTTAGGGTCATCTCCGTAGGTAAACCGAATCAATGAGGGATGTAACCTGTGTTATCCCGCAATTCTCACAAACACATTAGTCCTCAACCAACTTTGTCGCCAATACTCCAAAACCAACTAGGGTGGCACTAGATGCACTTACATCTTCATTTGACACTCGCAATCGATGATTCAAGAGCATGCTGATTACAAGTCACTAGATCCCGTTGATATCCTCGAGAGGCTGAATACTCATGAGTTCCAAATTTGTCTGAAAAGAGAGATCTCTATGGTTCAAAGTTATGGCAAAACACGTGTCTCAAGGCCAAGGCAAGGTCTCAATCTGAATGTGAAGATTCCGTAGTAGCGCGGTGATCCCAAGAATTGAGCCAGAGCTAGCACTCGCCGTGAAGAAGTTCCGAAATTTCAAGACGTGGTCGCTGGAAAATCCTCAAGGAGCAGTGTTTCTCATCAAGTGACTATAAGAGAAGGCTATGCCACAAATGCAAGAAGCCTGGTCACTACATTCAAGATTGTCCTCAAGTGGGACAAGGAATTAAAGAAGAAGAAATACAAGGATTATAGTTCGATGATGCCAAGAAGAAGAAGAAATTCAAATTCTTCTTCATCAAAATCCTCAAAGTCTTCATCCCACAAGAAGAGAAGCTCCAAGAAGGCTCTGCATTCATTGGCAAGGAAATGGATTCGGGCTGAAGCCGAGGATCATGAGGAAGAGGAGGAACCGAGGAGTCCGAGTCGTGTGGCAAGTCTAGCTCTTGCTACCGATTTGTCGCAAAGTCTATCTTCAACTCAAGAAAATGGCAACACCAACAACGCCGATGAAGGCAATGACGACTACGCCCCACCTATGGCTTCATGGCAAAGGCTGCTAAGGTAACTAAATACCCTCCTCCGAATCAAGTGAGGATGAATCGATGAAAATCTTAAGCCTAGCTACTCTAAACTTGCTAAGATTGCTGTGAAACAACAAAAGGCTATTGAAAAACTTCAAAACATGCTAGACAAAAGTGATGATATGTTGGGTGATGAAATGGACCGCACTAAAGACTTAACTGAAAATCTTCAAAGACTTCAGTCTAAGTTTGAGAACCTTCAAAGTCATCATAAAACTCTCTTATCTGATCACGAGAAGCTTTCTTATGAATTTCTTCAAAGAAAGCAAGATCTTGAGAAGCTAAGAGTGAGTTATGAAGATCTTCAGAAGGAGCGTGATTCATTACTTGCTCAACAAATCAGCGCTTCTCAGGAAGAATTTGATCCTCCATGCTTAAAGTGTATTGAACGTGAATCTGAT
Source organism: Aegilops speltoides (assembly GCA_021437245.1). Taxonomy (NCBI): domain Eukaryota; kingdom Viridiplantae; phylum Streptophyta; class Magnoliopsida; order Poales; family Poaceae; genus Aegilops; species Aegilops speltoides. Next base: position 6,749 of record JAHHZJ010002669.1, on the reverse strand, counting down.
AATTCTTCACCTGAATGTTCAAATGCTTCAAATGTTACAAATTCTTCACCGCTCGCTATCACTAATTCCTCATCCGAGGACATTGCTAGTATCACCGACGATGCAGGCTGAAGGAATTGTATATGACAGCATGTACAAAAGCCTCAAAGGGCATCGACTTTTGTGGTGTGCTTAAAAGCAGATCCTCAACAGTAAACCCTAGGAAAGAGGGTATTGCCTTTGAGAGGAAACTCAATGCCGATGGAACATATTGAAGCCCGAGCAAGACTTCAAAACCTCATGCGTTGCTGCAAAGGGACCTCCAGCTGATCCATCTAACTTATCTAGCTTTACATGTGAATCTCCTCATTCGCCCGATGAGTCATTTGACTCCAACTATAAACTGCTCAAAAATCGTAATGGTGAAGTATTTGCTAGATATGTTGGCACTAATCGCAGAACGGTTCCCTATGAAGAAAATCTGGGTTCCCAAAAGATATGTTGAAAGTCTTCAGTGAATGTCCTCATGACACCACCAAGAAGAATAGGAACCCCAGATCAAACTCTTCATATGGACCAAATTCCTCATATGGATCCAAGTGCTCATACGGACAAAATTCTCACGTGATCAAATTCTCAAAACGATCAAAATCCTCATATGATCATCATCGTATAACCCTTCTGCTTCGCAGGTAGAGCTAAGGGCTATGAATATGTGCATTATTCTTCAAATCATTATGTTCATAAGTCCTCAAAGAATTCTCTCGCTTATTCATATGCTTACCCTAACCCCTCTTATGTGAAACGGTGGATCAAGGCCCATGCCACCTTTCTCATATGGTGCTCGCAGAGTGATGAATTTTGCCACCCTCCGATGTGGGTGGTGAAGAAAAGAACTAATCTCTTATGCAGGGTCAGTCTCCAACCGTGCTCAAACGATCAAGAATTTGCCGGAGACCTGAATAAGGCTCGAAAGGACGCAGCGAATCATGATGAAATGAACTTTCATTTCACAGGCCCTCATATCGATTATCCGATCAATTTACTTGATGAAATTGACCGATGATACCGATGTCATATTCTTCACCGATGAAGTATATGAGTTTGTAAGCTGCACTAATTCATCTCGCAGGATGATCAACCCAAAGCAAACGAAAGTGGGTCATCGATAGTGGATGTACAAATCACATGACTGGTGACAAGAACCTATTGATGGATGCCCTTAACACCGCCACATTTGAAGCATATCATCTTCACGACAAAGGCAAAAGTCGTATTGGGTCTAGGTAAGGTTATGATCTCAAGGATCGACACATGGACAAAGTCATGCTTGTCGAGTCCTTAGGATACAACCTCATGTCTGCCTCAATGCTTTGTGATCTTGATATGGTTGTTGTCTTTGGCAAGTATCGCTGTGTTGTGATCATGGAAGTCGACAATTCCAAAGTCTTCAAGGCTTTAGGAGAGGAGACTTGTGCATTGTTGATTTCTCTACAGACCACAACCTGCCGTGGTGCTTACTTGCAAAAGCTTCGTAAGGCTGGCTATGGCATCGGTGACTTGGTCATGCCGGCATGAGGAATCTGCACACGCCAAAAGAAGAAGCATGTCATTGGCATTGAGAATGTCAAATTCTCAAGGATCACTTATGCGGAGCCTCGTGAAGCTGGAAGATGACTTAAGCCAAGTAGCTAAGACTATCATGACTACGACTCACCATTTGAATTGCTTCACATGGAACTCTTTGGTCCTAATCATTATTCTGCCGTGACAAATGATGCATCCCTATATGGCTTTGTTATTGTTGATGATTATTCTCATACACATGGGTACACATTGTTACTTACAAACATGAAGTGCAGTGAAGTCTTCAAACGATTTTCCTCGAGGGCTTCAACCAACTTTGGTGTGAAGATCAAGCACATCAGAGTGACAATGGAACTGAAGTTCAAGAATTCTCGTCTTAATGACTATCTTGATGAACTTGGTATTACTCATGAGTTATCCGCCCTTATACTCCTCAAAGAAATGGGCGCCGTGGAGCGCAAGAACGTAACTCTTGTTGAGATGGCTCGACTATGCTTGATGAATACAAAACGCCTCATCGCTTTTTGGATTGATGCAACTGATACCAAGGCGCACATCATCAACAGAGTATATCTTCACAAATTCTTCAAGAAGACTACCTACGAACTCCTCAACGACAAGAAACCCAATGTGAGTTATTTCAAAGTCTTCAAAGCTAAATGTTAGATTAGGGATCCTTCACAATGCTAAATTCGCACCAAAAGCACATGAAGGTTTTATGCTTGGTTACGGAAGGACTCGCGACACTCACAGAGTCTTCAACAACACTCTTCACAAGGTTGTTGAAACTGTAGATGTGCGGTTCGATGAAACTAACGGCTCGCAAAGAGAGCACCTACCTTCTGTGATAGATGAACCAGCACCTGAGGATTCTATCAAGTTCAAGGCTACTGAGGATGTCATTCCTATCGAAGAACCTACTGAATAATTCTTTCTAGAACGCGAAGATCGTCGAGCTAATGCACCTGAGGAAAATGCTGAAGAAAATGGTGCTGAAGAAAATGCTGATCAAGTTCCTCGACGACAACCAGCTCACCCTCTCATTGCAAAAGAAGTGCAAGTTGAAAAGATCATCGATGACATTGAAGCACCAGGTCCTCTCACCCGCTCAAAAGCTTCACATTTATCTAACTTTTGTGGGCACTATGATTTTGTCTCTATCACAGAGCCCACTAAGGTAGATGAAGCATTTCTGGAGCCTGAGTGGATTCAGGCCATGCAAGAAGAATTACATCAGTTCGAGGTCAACAATGTCTGGGAACTAGTCAAACATCCAGATCCTGGCAAGCATAATATCATTGGCACAAAGTGGATCTACCGCAACAAGCAAGATGAAAATGGCCTTGTGGTGAGGAATAAGGCACGACTTGTAGCTAAAGGTACACACAAAGTTGAAGGAATTGATTTCGATGAAACTTTTGCACCTGTTGCTAGACTTGAGGCTATTCGCATATTACTTGCTTATGCTAACCATCATAATATCACTTTATATCAAATGGATGTGAAAAGTGCATTCCTCGATGGTAAGGTTGATGAAGAAGTATATGTTGCTCAATCCCTGTGTTTTGAAGATCCAAAGAATCTCGACAAAGTCTTCAGACTCAAAAGGCCCTCTATGGCCTCAAGCAGCCCCTCAAGCGTGGTATGATACTTTGAAGCAATTCTTCGTGAAGAATGGCTTCACAATCTTGTTCACTCGAATTCTACTCTCTTTACTAAATCTTATGATGGTGAATTGTTTGTGTGCCAGATATACGTTATGATATTATCTTTGGCTGTACTGACCAACATTATAGTAATGAATTTGCCTATATGATGAGTGAAGAATATCAAATGTCTATGATGGGAGAGTTGAAATTCTTCTTAGGTCTTCAAATTCACAACAAAGACAATGGCATATTCATATCTCAGAGAAATACCTCAAGGATGTTCTGAGGAAATTTGGTATGCAAGATTGCAAAGGAGTCAAAATTCCTATGCCCACAAATGGCCATCTATGCAATCGATGAAAATGGTATTGACTTCGATCACAAGGTATACCGCCCATGATTGGTTCTTTATTGTACTTATGTGCATCTAGGCCAGATATAATGCTTAGTGTTTGCATGTGTGCCTCGATTTCAAGCTACACCAAGGAATCACACCATAAGGCTGTGAAGCATATTCTTCGATATCTAGCTCACACACCAACACTAGGACTATGGTACCCAAGGGCTCTACTTTTGATCTCATTGATATTCTCGACTGACTATGCCGGTGATCGTGGACCGCAAGTCAACATCCGTACTTGTCATTTCTCGAACAATCTTTGGTCCGTTGGTCCTCGAAGAAACAGAATCGTGTATCACCGTTCACTTCGCCGAGTACATTGCTATTGGTTCTTGCTGTGCTCAATTGGTGGATGAAGCAAACTCTCAAGGACTACGCATCAACGTGAAGAATGTGCCTCTCATCGTGATAATGAGAGTGCCATCAAGATTGCTCACAACCCGCCAAAGACTCAAAACAAAGCACATTCAGATTCGCATCATTTTCTTCATGATCATGTGTTGAAGGGCTTACATTTCTATTGATCATGTGAAGATCAAGAACAGCTAGCCGATATCTTCACAAACCCTTGGATGAGAAGAGATTTAGCAAGTTGCGGTGTGAGCTAAATATCTTAGAGTCTTCGAATGTTCTTGAAAAGGACACTCATCCTAACACTTATGCAAAATTGATGACTTAGATGTGCAACACATGAAGAAACGCTTTTCTTCAATCAATGAAGAATAACACTCTAAGTGTGAAGAAATTATCGAAGAATTTGATTCTCGTAACCCCACGACAATTGTACGCAGTGTCTCAAATCATCATTCTTATACGTGGGTCACGCCACCACCAAAGTTGAAAATCTTCAATTTGAGTTTTTCCTCGCTTTTGAAATTCTTCAGTTTTTCAAATTCTTCAACTTTGCAAAATCTTCACTGCTTCCGCTGCTTTTCTTCATTGGCTATATATATATGAGTTTATGTCCTATACAACATTCACTTATGGCTATTTCTTCAAGTTGCTTTTTCTCGCTAAGTGAATGTGATCGACCCTTTCCCTCTATGCTATACTCAATCCAATCTATTCACAAGTTCTTCATGTGCTGCTCTATTTGAAACTTGTTCAAAATCTTCATCGTGTCCTTGTCACCAAGAAATTGCGAACGAACTTAAAATCTTATCTTATCCAAAGTTTCAGTTTTGCCGCCAAACCGCCTCGATCCCACGATAGAATTATGTATTCACCCATGATCTCCACTTCTCTCTGCTCATGGTTGACACATGTCAAGCGTAATGAGAAGGGTCAGGCACGCTCGTCCTAAATCTTCGTAAGCTAACAATTTTTCATCGCGACTATAAATACCCCTCACCCCTTCCTCACTTCCTTTACTCCGCCGACCGCTTCTCTCTCGCCGAGCTTTCAAACCCTAGCGCCGCCGCTACTCCATCATCACCGTGAGGAAGAGCTTCATCGCCGACCTCGCTGTTGCAGACTACTACGCCACGGAAATCTTCACTCTGCCGCAGAGCTGTCTTCCTCCGCCAAGTTAGGGCGTGAAGATCTGAACTCGACGAGCTTCAAATCTACACTTCGTTCGTCAGTTCTCATCGTAATTAAAAGTTACTTTTATCGCCTCTTTGATTCAAATTTTCTACAAAACTCCAAAGGTGTTTTATTCTTCAAATCCTCACACACAAAACACCTATCTAGTCATCTGTTCTAGATTCATTTCTCTAAGCATCATTTATCTTCAAGATTCCTCAATTGTGTGGATCTTCAATCTATACAACTCGAACCTAAGACAAAGAACACTTAGTGAAATTCTTCAAGACTCATCCGTCAAGTTCCTCAAACTTGTTCTTTTGAAAACCTTCGAGAACGATATGACCTCTTCAAATTCCTCGCAACTATACTCTGCTCACAGTACTCATGTCCGCCGCTGAATCACTAGGTTCTCATCAACTTAACTCATTTGCAGCTGCTCTCGAAGAAAAGTTGCATATTTCTTCGTGAGAATTTGATTGTTCAAATCCTCAACCGAAAAATATGGCGTAAGGTAAGAAACCACGTAAAGGAGGAAAGAGGCTCGAGGTCATGATCTGCTTGAAATACCCGAGGACATGTATGCTGATTATTGCACACCGATGAGGCTAAGTTCGAAAGGAGAACAAAAATCAGCGCAAGGTGCGATACAGAGGATTGAAAGGATGGGCAAGAGAATGGAGGAGTACAAATATGTAACTCCAATGTATATGAAGAAATTCGCCTAAATCCTCCATGCCCAAGAGCTCCATTGGCACCGACTAAGAAGTTGACCCCACCAAAGATCAAGTGTGGTGAGGATTTCAAGAATGGGCCAAATGCTGCTGTTGGCAAGACAAGCCAAAGAAGCACCGAGGAAATTCAATGAAGACTCACATTATCGCTACCACCGAGGCCTCACAGCCTAGAAAATCAATGGCAAAGAAGCCCGCCACAAGCCTAGTGCTTCACTAACTGTGCCCTCACGGCTGTTCTCAAGAATGCCCTCACGGCCAGATTCTTCAAAGCCCTCACGACCAGCCTCATGCTGCTCCTCGCCCTCCAAAGTCCTTAGCTCCTCCCCAAAGTCCTCGCTGTTCGCAAAGTCCTCAACACTGTGACATTTGGCCACGTACAAAGGATCAGAGGCATCTCTATTGCCTATGGTGTCTCAATGAGTTCTCAACTGCACCAAACTCTTCATCGTGCCCCACTATGTCAAGACAAAGGCAACAGCTGGTCGAGGTCCTCGCCAATCAAGAAGAAACAAAGTTGCTATCCAAGTGCCATCCGACGATGAAGCCGATGATGATGAACTTGCGTAAATCATCGAGATAGGCAAGAAAGGGTCATAGAGCCAAAGGCACAAATGTGCCACTACTTTTGGATCCAAAGGCGATCCTCGACTACATTGATCTTCGCACAAGGACCCAAACACTCCTATGCCTGATTTTCATTTGAGTCCCGCCAAAGTCACATGTCAATTCCATTTCATCAATGAAGAGAAATGGAAATTTGAGAAGGCTAGACAAATCAAGAAGGCTCGGCCAGAAAGAGAAGTTCTCGAGGAAAACGTTGTCAAAATGACAACCGATGAACTCTCAAGATCCAATCAAATCAAAGCCCTCAAA
>JAHHZJ010002668.1:0-101808 GCA_021437245.1 Aegilops speltoides | reverse complement strand
CCGGGCCAACCCAAACCCCCAAAGGTTGAATACACGTAAGCGCACTTAGGTTCAAAAACTATGCAAATCGCCGGACCCCAAAAAAGGAGTAGTAATCCAAGAAACGGGCAAAATCAGCCAAACCTGCCAAAGGTTCGATGATCAACAAGTAAACGCACCCTGTGGTTCGTTAATCGTGGAAATCACCGACCAAAATAGTGAGTCCACGAACGGGCCGAATCGCCAAAACGCCAGGTGACGACCGACACGAAGCGCACCTTGGGGTTCAACAACTATGGAAATCACTTCGACCCCAAAACAAGGTAATAATGCAAGAAACGGGTCGAATCGCCAGAACTCGCCAAGAAGTTAACCGACACGTAAACGCACCACAGGTTTCGTTAATCGTGGTAATCACTCCGGTACCTCCAAATACTGAGTAATAGTCCACGAAATAGGTCAGAATGGGCCAAAACTGACAGTGTTGATGACCAACACGTAAGCGCATCTTGGGGTTCAACAACTATGGAAATCGCTCCGGGACCCCAAAACAATTGGTTATAGTCCATGAAGCGGGCCAGAATCGGTCAAAACTACCAGTGTTGATGACCGACATATAAGCGCACCTTAGTGTTCACCAACTATGGAAATCGTTTTGGGACCCCAAAACAGTGGGTAATAATCCAAGAAACGGGTCAGAGTCGGCCAAAATTACGAAAGTTGATGATCAACACGTAAACGCACTCAGTGGTTCGTTAACCATGAAACCATTTCAGACCACAAAACAAAGGACTAATAGTCCATCAACGGGCGTAATCGCCAAAACGCGAGAGTTGACGACCGACACGAATGCACTCTGTGTTCGTAATCGTGACATCACCGCCACCCCAAAATAGTGAGTAATAGTCTCAAACGGCCATAATCGCAAAACTGCCAAGTGTTGATGACCGAGACGAAGCGCACCTTGGGGTTCGATAACTATGGAAATCGCTTTCAGACACCAAAACAAGGAGTAATAGTCCATGAACGGCCGAATCGCCAAACGCCAAGATTGATGACTCGACGCGTAAGCGCACCTTAGTGTTCAAAACTATGAAATCGCCGACCCCAAAAAGGAGTAGTAATCCAAGAACGGTCAAAATCGCCAAAACTTCAAGAGTTGATGACCGACACGTAACGCAAAGACATGGTTCGTTAACCATGGAAACCACCCGGCCCCAAAACACCGAGTAATAGTCCATCAAACGGGCGAATCGCCAAATCGCCAAGTGTTGATGACCGACAGCGACCTTGGGGTTCAACAATTCCTAAATCGCCGACCCCAAAATGTGAGTAATAATTCAAGAAACGCCGAATCGCCAAATCTGCGAAAGTGTTGATGGTCGACACGTAAATGCACTGGTTCGCTAATCGTGAAATCACCCGGACCCCAAACTAGTGAGTAATAGTCAAATGGGCCGTAATAGGCCAAAACGCCAATGTTGATGACGACATGTAAGCACTTGGTGTTCAACAACTATGGAAATCGCCCGAACCCCAAAACAAAGGAGTAATAGTCCATGAAACGGACCAGAATTCAGCCAAACCGCCAAGTGTTGACGATCGACACGTAAGCCACCTGGGTTCATAACTATGGAAATCATTTCGGACCCCAAAACAATGGGTAATAGTCCATGAAGCGGGCTGAATCGGTCAAAATCGATAGAAAAGGATGACCGGACAGGGCAACCTTGGTGTTCGACAACAATGGAAATCGCGGACCTCAAACAGGAGTAATAATCCAAGAAACGGGTCAATCGCCAAAATTATGAGTGATGACGACCGACACGTAAACGCACTACGGTTCGTTAACCATGGAAACCACCGGACCCAAAACAGTGACTAATAGTCCATCAAACGGGCCGAATCGCCAAACCGCAAGTGTTGATGATCGACACGCAAGGACCTTGGGGTTCAACAATTATGTAAATCGCCGAGACCCAAAAAAGGTGAGTAATAATCCAAGAATGGGCCGAATCGCCAAACTGTGAGTGTTGATTAATCCACGTAAATGCACTCCACGGTTCGTTATTCATGGAAATCACCTGACCCCAAAACAATGGGTAATAGTCCATGAAGCGGCCGAATCGCCAAATTGCCAAGGTTGACGATCGACACGTAAGCGCCCTTGCTCAACAACTATGGAAATCGCCCGACCCCAAAACAGTTTAATAGTCCATGAACGGGCCGAATCGCGAAACTGCCGTTGATGACCGACACAAGCGCACCTTAGCGCTCAAAACTATGCAAATCGCCGAGACCCAAACAAAGGAGTAATCATCCAAGAAACAGTCAAAATCAGCCAAAACTTCAAGGGTTGATGATCGACGTGAACGCACTACGTGGTTCGTTAACCATGGAAACCACTCCGGACCCCAAAAGTGAGTAATAGTCCACCAACGGGCCAGAATCGCCAAAACTGCTGTTGATGACCGACACGAAGCGGACCTTGGGGTTCAACACCCGAAATCGCCGGACCCCAAAATGTCGGAATAATCCAAGAACCGCCGAATCGCCAAAATTACGAAAGTGTTGATGAGTGACACGAATGCACCTGTGGTTCGTTAATCGGGAAATCACCCGGACCCCAAACTAGTGAGTAATAGTCCACGAATGGGCCGAATCGCCAAAACGCCAATGTTGATGATCGATATGTAAGCGCACTTGGTGTTCAACAACTATAGAAATCACTCGAACCCCAAAACAAAGAGTAATAGTCCATGAAATGCACAGAATCGCCAAAACTACCGTTGTTGATGACCGGATATTAGCCCACCTTGGTGTTCAACAACTATGGAAATCGCCGGACCCCAAAACAAAGGTAATAATCCAAGAAACGGGTCGATCGCCAAAGTTACGAAAGTGTTGACGATCGACACGTAAACGCACTACTGGTTCGTTAGCCATGAAAACCACCGACCACAAAACAAAGGACTAATAGTCCATCAACGGCCAGATCGCCAAACTCGCGAGAGTTGACGATCGACACGTAAATGCACCTGTGTTCGTTAATCGAGAAATCACTCGCACCCCAAAATAGTGAGTAATAGTCCTCCAACGGGCCAGAATCGCCAAACTGCCGTTGTTGATGATCGAGACGAAGCGCACCTTGGGGTTCAACAACCACGGAAATCGCTACGGACCACAAAACGGTGAGTAATAATCCATGAACGGGCAGAATCGCCAAACTGCCAAGATTGACGACCGACACGTAAGCGCTTTAGGTTCAAAACTATGCAAATCGCCGACCCCAAAACAAAGGATTAGTAATCCAAGAATGGGTCAAAATCGCCCAAACTTCAAGAGTTGAAGACCACACGAACGCACCACACGGTTCGTTAACCATGGAAACCACCCAGACCCCAACAAGGAGTAATAGTCCATCAAACGGGCCAATCAGCCAAAACTGCCGTTGTTGATGACCGACACGTAAGCGACCTTGGGGTTCAACAATTCGAAATCGCTTTAGGACCCCAAAATGTGAGTAATGATTCAAGAAATCGCCGTAATCGCCAAAACTGAAAGTGTTGATGATCGACACAATGCACTCTAGGCTCGAATCGTGGAAATCACCCGGACCCCAAACTAGTGAGTAATAGTCCACAATGGGCCGAATCGCTAAACTGCCGTTGTTGATGACCGACACGTAAGCGCACCTTAGCGCTCAAAACTATGCAAATCGCCGAGACCCCAAAACAGTGAGTAGTCATCCAAGAAACAGGTCAAAATCGCCAAAACTTCAAGGGTTGATGACCGACACGAACGCACCACGTGGTTCGACAACCATGAAACGGGCAGACCGCCAAAATCATGATGACCGACACGTAAGCGCACCTTAGGTTCAAAACTATGCAAATCGCGCGACCCCAAAACAGAGTAGTAATCCAAGAAACGGGTCAAAATCGCCAAAACTCCGCCAAGGCCGACATCAACACGAACGCACCCTGTGGTTCGTGAATCATGGAAATCACCGGTCCCCAAAATAGTGAGTAATAGTCCATGAAATGGGCCAGACCGCCAAACCGCCAGGTGGATGATCGACACGAAGCGCACCTTGGGTTCAACAACGGAAATCGCCACGGACCCAAAACGTGTGTAATAATCCAAGAATCGCCAAACGCCACCGATAACCGCACATTAATCGTAAGCACTGGGACCCCAAATAGTGAGTAATAGTCTCACTAAACGGGCCAGACCGGCTAAAACGGACATTGTTGATGACCGCACGTAAGCGCATCTTGGGGCTCAACAACTATGGAAATCGCCCGGACCCCAAAACAATGGGTAATAGTCCATGAAGGGCCAATCGTCAAACCGCCAAAGGTTGATGACCGACACGTAAGGGCACCTTGGTGTTCGACAACTATGGAAATCGCTTTGGGACCTCAAACAAGGAGTAATAATCCAAGAAACGGGTCGAATCGCCAAAATTATGAGTGCCGATGACCGACACGTGAACGCACTACGTGGTTCATAACCATGGAAACCACCGGACCCCAAAACAGGACTAATAGTCCATCAAACGGGCCAGAATCGCCAAACCGCAAGTGTTGATGATCGACACGAAGCGGACCTTGGGGTTCAACAATTATGTAAATCGCCGAGACCCAAAAAGGTGAGTAATAATCCAAGAATGGGCCGAATCGCCAAACGCGGAGTGTTGATGACGACACGTAATGCACCTGTGGTTCGTTATTCGTGGAAATCACCGACCCAAAACAATGGGTAATAGTCCATGAAGCGGGCCGATCGCCAAAATTGCTAGTGTTGATGACCGACACGAAGCCTCTTGCTTCAACAACTATGGAAATCGCCCGAGACCCCAAAACAGTTGGTAATAGTCCATGAACGGGCTTAATCGCTAAACTGCAGTGTTGATGACCGACACGAAGCGCAATTAGCTCTCAAAACTATGCAAATCGCCGAGACCCCAAACAGTGAGTAGTCATCCAAGAAACAGTCAAAATCAGCCAAAACTTCAAGGGTTGATGACCGACACGTGAACGCACTACGGTTCGTTAACCATGGAAACCACCGACCCCAAAAAGTGAGTAATAGTCCACCAACGGGCCAGAATCGCCAAATCAAAGGTTGACGACGACACGAAGCGGACCTTGGGGTTCAACAATTCGGAAATCGCCGACCCCAAAATGTCAATAATAATTCAAGAAACCGCCGATCGCCAAAATTACGAAGTGTTGATGAGTGACAAAACACCTGTGGTTCAATCGGCAAATCACTCCCGGACCCCAAACTAGTGAGTAATAGTCCACGAATGGGCCAGATCGCCAAAATCGCCAATGTTGATGACCGACAAGCACTTGGTGTTCAACAACTATGGAAATCACCTGAACCCCAAAACAAGAATAGTCCATGAAATGTACCAGAATCGCCAAACTACCAAAGTTGATGACCGGCATATTAGCCCACCTTGGTGTTCAACAATTGGAAATCGCCGGACCCCAAAACAAAGGTAATAATCCAAGAAACGGGTCGAATCGCCAAAGTTACAAGTGTTGACGACACGAAACGCACGCACGTGGTTCGTTAGCCATGAAAACCACTTCGACCACAAAACAAAGGACTAATAGTCCATCAACGGGCAATCGCCAAATCGCGAGAGTTGACGACCCACGTAATGCACCTGTGTTCGTTAATCGAGAAATCACTCACACCCAAAATAGTGAGTAATAGTCCTCCAAACGGGCCGAATCGCCAAACCGCCAAGTTGTTGATGACCGAGACGAAGCGCACCTTGGGGTTCAATAACTACGAAATCGCCACGGACCACAAAACGGTGAGTAATAATCCATGAACGGGCCGAATCGCCAAATCGCTATTGATTGATCGACACGTAAGCTACTTAGGTTCAAAAACTATGCAAATGCGCGGACCCCAAAACAGTGATTAGTAATCCAAGAATGGGTCAAAATCGCCCAAACTTCAAGAGTTGAAGACCGACACGTAAACGCACCACGTGGTTCGTTAACCATGGAAACCACCGGACCCCAAAAAAAGGAGTAATAGTCCATCAAACGGGCCGTAATTCCAAGATCGCCAAGAATAATATCGCCGACCTTGGGGTTCAACAATTCGGAAATCGCTTTAGGACCCCAAAATGTGACTAATAATTCAAGAAACGCAGAATCGCCAAATCATGTTGATGACCGACACGTAAATGCACTCTAGGCTCGTTAATCGGAAATCACCGGACCCCAAACTAGAGAGTAATAGTCCACTAAATGGGCCGAATCGCGAAATCGCCAAAGGTTGACGATCGACACGTAGCGCACCTTAGCGCTCAAAAACTATGCAAATCGCCGAGACCCCAAAACAGGAGTAGTCATCCAAGAAACAGTCAAATCGCCAAAACTTCAAGGGTTGACGACCGACACGTAAACGCACTACGTGGTTCGACAACTATGGAAATCATTTCAGACCCCAAATAGTGAGTAATAGTCCATGAAACGGCCAGATCGCCTAAAACTGCCGCCTTTGACGACCGACACGTAGCACACCTTAGGGTTCAAAAGTATGCAAATCGCCCGACCCCAAAAAGTGAGTAGTAATCCAAGAACGGGTCAAAATCGCCAAACTGCCAAAGGTCGATGACCAACACGAACGCAACCTGTGGTTCGTGGAATCATGGAAATCACCGGGTCCCCAAAATAGTGATTAATAGTCCATGAAATGGGCCAGACCGCCAAACCGCCAAAGTGGATGATCGACACGTAAGCGCACCTGGGGTTCAACAACCACGAAATCGCCACGGACCCCAAAACGGTGTGTAATAATCCAAGAATCGCCAAACCGCACGATAACCGCACGTTAATCGTGGTAAGCACCGGGACCCAAATAGTGAGTAATAGTCCACTAAACGGCCGAATCGCCAAACGACATTGTTGACGATCACACGAAGCGCATCTTGGGCTCAACAACTATGGAAATCGCCCGGACCCCAAACAATGGGTAATAGTCCATGAAGCGGCCGAATCGGTCAAAATCGCCAAGGTTGATGACCGACACGTAAGGGCACCTTTGTGTTCGACAACTATGGAAATTGTTTCGGACCTCAAACAAAGAGTAATAATCCAAGAAACGGGTCAATCGCCAAAATTATGAGTGATCATGACCACACGAACGCACTACGTGGTTCGTTAACCATGGAAACCACCTCAGACCCCAAAACAGGACTAATAGTCCATCAAACGGGCGAATCGCCAAAACCGCCAAGGTTGATGATCGACGTAAGCGACCTTGGGGTTCAACAATTATAAATCGCCGAGACCCAAAAAGGTGAGTAATAATCCAAGAATGGGCCGAATCGCCAAACTGAGTGTTGATGACCGACACGTAATGCACTGTGGTTCGTTATTCGTGGAAATCACCGAACCCAAAACAATGGGTAATAGTCCATGAAGGGCCAATCGCCAATTGGCAGTTGACGACCGACACGTAGCGCCCTGCTCAACAACTATGGAAATCGCCCGACCCAAAACAGTTTGTAATAGTCCATGAACGGGCCGAATCGGCGAAATCGCCAAGGTTGATGACCGACACGTAAGCGCACCTTAGCGCTCAAAACTATGCAAATCGCCGAGACCTCAAACAAAGGAGTAGTCATCCAAGAAACAGTCAAAATCAGCCAAACTTCAAGGGTTGATGATCGACATGAACGCACTACGGTTCGTAACCATGGAAACCACCCGACCCCAAAAAGAGTAATAGTCCACCAAACGGGCCAGAATCGCCAAAATCGCAAGTTGATGATCGACACGTAAGCGGACCTTGGGGTTCAACACCCGAAATCGCCGACCCCAAAATGTCGAATAATCCAAGAACGCTGAATCAAATAAAATACGATAGTGTTGATGAGTGACACGAATGCACACCTGTGGTTCGTTAATCGGAAATCACCCGGACCCCAAACTAGTGAGTAATAGTCCATTAAATGGGCCGAATCGCCACAACCGCCAATGTTGATGACCGATAAGCGCACCTTGGTGTTCAACAACTATGGAAATCGAACCCCAAAACAGGAGTAATAGTCCATGAAATGCACTGAATCGCCAAAACTACCAAAGGATGACCCATATTAGCCCACCTTGGTGTTCAACAACTATGGAAATCGCTTTGGGACCCCAAACAGTGGGTAATAATCCAAGAAACGGGTCGAATCGCCAAAGTTACGAAAAGTTGATCGACACGTAAACGCACTACGTGGTTCATAGCCATGAAACCACTTCGACCACAAAACAAAGGACTAATAGTCCATCAACGGGCCGAATCGCCAAAACCGCGAGAGTTGACTGACCGACACGTAAATGCACCCGTGTTCGTTAATCGAGAAATCACTCAACCCCAAAATAGTGAGTAATAGTCCTCCAAACGGGCCGAATCGCCAAACTGCCAAGTTGTTGATGACGAGACGAAGCGCACCTTTGGGTTCAACAACCACGGAAATCGCCACGGACCACAAAACGGTGAGTAATAATCCATGAACGGCCGTAATCGCCAAAATCGCCAAGATTGATGACCGCACGAAGCTTTAGGTTCAAAAACTATGCAAATCGCTCGAGACCCCAAAACAGTGATTAGTAATCCAAGAATGGGTCAAAATCGCCCAAACTTCAAGAGTTGAAGACGACATAAACGCACTACGTGGTTCGTTAACCATGGAAACCACTCCGGACCCCAAAACAAAGGAGTAATAGTCCATCAAACGGGCCGTAATCAGCCAAAACTGCCAGGTTGATGACCGACACGAAGCGGACCTTGGGGTTCAACAATTCGAAATCGCTTTAGGACCCCAAAATGTGAGTAATAATCCAAGAAACCGCCGAATCGCCAAAATCATGAAAAGTTGATGATCGACACGAATGCACTCTAGGGCTCGCAATCGGAAATCACCCGGACCCCAAACTAGTGAGTAATAGTCCACAAATGGGCCAGAATCGCGAAACTGCCAGTTGATGACCACACGAAGCGCACCTTAGCGCTCAAAAACTATGCAAATCGCCGAGACCCCAAACAGTGAGTAGTCATTCAAGAACAGGTCAAAATCGCCAAAACTTCAAGGATGACCACGTAAACGCGCACTACAGTGGTTCGATAACTATGGAAATCATTTCGGGACCCAAAATAGTGAGTAATAGTCCATGAAACGGGCCAGACCGCCAAAAATCGGCCTGACGACCGACACGAAGCGCCTTCATCAACAACTATGGAAATCGCCTGCGACCCCAAAACAGTTTGTAATAGTCCATGAACGGGCCAGAATCGCTAAAATCGCCAAAGGTTGATGACCACACGTAAGCGCACCTTAGCGCTCAAAACTATGCAAATCGCCGAGACCCCCAAAGGAGTAGTCATCCAAGACAGCAGTCAAAATCAATTGATGACCACACGTGAATGCACCACGGTTCGTTAACTATGGAAACCAGTCCGGACCCCAAAAAGTGAGTAATAGTCCACCAAACGGGCTTAATCGCCAAAACTGCCAAGGATGACCGACACGAAGCGGACCTTGGGGTTCAACAATTCCGAAATCGCCGGACCCCAAAATGTCAAGAATAATTCAAGAAACCGCCGAATCGCCAAAATTACAAAGATGAGTGACACGAATGCACCTGTGGTTCGTTAATCGAAATCACCCGGACCCCAAACTAGTGAGTAGTAGTCCACAAATGGGCCAGAATCAAAACTGCCAATGTTGATGATCACGTAAGCGCACCTTGGTGTTCAACAACTATGGAAATCGCCCTAACCCCAAAACAGTTAGTAATAATCCATGAACGGACCGAATCGCCAAACTGCCAGTGTTGATGATCGACACGTAAGCGCACCTTGGGGTTCGACACGGAAATCATTTCAGACCCCAGTAATAGTCCATGAACGGGCAGACCGCCAAAATCGCGCGTTTGACGACCGACACGTAGCGCACTTAGGTTCAAAAACTATGCAAATCGCCGACCCCAAAACAATGAGTAGTAATCCAAGAAACGGGTCAAAATCGCCAAAACTACCAAAGGTTGATGACCAACACGTAAACGCACCCTGTGGTTCATGAATCGGAAATCACCAGGTCCCCAAAATAGTGAGTAATGGTCCATGAAATGGGCAGACCGGACAAAACCGCCAAAGGTGGATGATCGACACATAAGCACACACTTGGTGTTCAACAACTACGAAATCGCCACGGGCCCCAAAACGGTGAGTAATAATCCAAGAATCGCCAAACGCCAAAGAACATGATCGACACGCTAATCGTCGTGGTAAGCACCGGGACCCCAAATAGTGAGTATAGTCCACTTAAACGGGCCAGACCGCCAAACGGACATTGTTGACGATCACACGTAAGCGCATCTTGGGGCTCAACAACTATGGAAATCGCCCGACCCCAAAACACCGGTGGTAGGAGTTCATCCCCATCGCCACTAATTAATTTGAAGATGGGGGTTAATTAATATATATATGAATGAAACTCAACTGAAATGATGGTGTAATAAAATGAAATTGTGAATATTATTGCCACGCACTTCTATATTGTCGCCTAGGTAGCCTCATTGTTTTTCAAGGTCGCGCTAGGATGAACCCGACACGAGTATCCATGTAAATCATTCCTTCCCTGCCACAAGCACTTTACGAGAAATAGAGGTCAATCAAACTGATAATGAAGCATTATATAAATGGCATTGATGAAAGTATAGCTATAGAATCAA
Source organism: Aegilops speltoides (assembly GCA_021437245.1). NCBI lineage: Eukaryota > Viridiplantae > Streptophyta > Magnoliopsida > Poales > Poaceae > Aegilops > Aegilops speltoides. The sequence continues at coordinate 91,069 of JAHHZJ010002668.1, read as the reverse complement.
CGGAGATGCTGCTAGTAGTACTTACTGGTATACATATCGCAGCTCCTTCGGCATTCCCGAGCTTGTGCGTGAACTGCTTCAAACCCGCAAGACAAAGAAAATAATTATTATTACTTGAGATATCAGGAAATGAACAAAAGTTGCCGATATGGTGCGATAATGATTGATTGAACTTACTTGTCAGTTTCACCATGTCCGATAGGTGCTGGATCTTTCCGCTCGAGTCTAAGACGTTACTAGTCCACACTCAAGCTTAATCTCCGTAAGAATATAGTGGTACCTGCACATGCATGCATAACTCATTAGTTACATTAACTCGCCGAGTAATAAGGGAAACCATATGCAACGACAAGAATACTACGGGCCGCTAGGCAGAAGGAAAGAGTATGGTATCTTTGTTTTGATTTTGATTAACGATTGTAGCAAGTTGTCTCCTGGCCTTCGACGCTCTTTTTCAACTAGAGATACATCTATGATATTTGTGTTAATGAACCCAATATCATAGATTTCATTTTTTGCACTCATTTATCTTCAATCTGCATAATATATTGAGGATAATTAATTATAAATACATGCAATGAAAGAGCCGAGCTATATAGAGACTAATGATGTAAATAGTACTTACAGCAGTAGTAAAGACCATTAATTTATCGAGGGCCTTTTGACCAAGAACTCAAGAACTCCTCAAGTGGAATACACATCATTTGAAACGAGGTCGTGTCTTTAATTTTCGATAAACTGTTCGCCCTCGCATCTCGAGGGTTCATGTACCAACTATGGAATCTTCGTGATCATTGTTGTCGAGACTTTTCATCTTTGACGAGAGGCTTCCTCAGATCAGATTCAATACGCCCACCTCCATGAAATCAGGAAGTGCATCGTGTGTAATCTTCAAGATTGCTATAACCGCCACCGCCCCGGAGGATTAGACACATTATGGGGCACGATTGTCGTGTTGTTTGTAAGCGGCAATATTTTTCCCTTGCTCGTTGTTCTTTCGACCTTTATCACCGATGAGTTCCCACCGCTGGCTTGAGATATGTCTGCTCAAGAATGCGCCTATAGTTGATCTCGCGGAGACTTTGGTGGTTTCTCGTGGCATCGAGAGTGCGCTGCTTTCACCGGATACCTTCTCCACGGAGGATGTATCTTTGCTTTCACCCCTTCAAAGAACCGCTCACTTGGGCCTGCACGATCGTATTGTTTTTCCTTGGTCCTCTCCTTGGTCCTCTTTGTGCTGCTAGATCAGAAAGGATTGAAAAGCCACCGAGGAGGCGATCACGCCGGAGCGGGAAGCAGGCGAGTTCGCCAGTCCACCAAGGAGGCGGAGTGGCGCACGCCCGATCGCCACTCACGGAGGAGGAGGCAAGGAGGGGAGTGCCGCCACGCTGCGTTCTCACCGCTACCACCGGAGGAGGAGGCGGTGGAGGAGGCGGAGTCCCGACCGCCGGGGAGGAGAAGGAGGCGGAGGCGCCCATCTGAAGGTCGATTTGTTCTTCCGCCATAGGCATGGAGTCTTCGAAAGTAACCCAGCCCCCTTCACCGTAGGGTGCCTGCCGCGAGGTCCTCAAATCCTCCGTTATTTCATCCACCATTACCTTAGCAAATCCTTCCGAATCGGCCGCGTGATAAGTTGTGCCGGTCCACTAGGATAAACTTGGCCAATAGCCGCTTTGACCTTCAATTATGCATCGCGCCACAATGTGGCACTTTTGACTCCGTGATACCATCCACGGATAGCTGGCGGTGAGCCAAGACATGCCCGCTGAAGCAGCCGGTGGAAGTAACGCCCGCTTGAGAGAGATAGCGGTCGGGAAGCTGCATGTCGTTTGTTGCGATCTGCCTTTGGTTCCTCTTCGATCCTTCTAGCCCCATTACCCTTCCAAGCAGTCAGACGGTCCCGCTCAGCTTTTCCTCCGTGGGTTTTGTAACCCCGTCTCGAAAACCAACCTTCCACGAAGGAGCTGTCGCGCCTCGTGTCCGTGGTGCTCGGATCCCAAGGGCCATTATGAGCTCGCCCTTCCCTGCTTGGTAGGAATGTCCTCGCCAGCCGCATCGATATAGTGTCAAGGTTCTGACCGTGTGCGCTTGCTCGTCTGGCCCATTGACACCCGCTGTGGTCCATTCCGCCAGCCTCAAGAACCAAGTCCGCAACGGTCCGCCAACGATTGTCTCTCGTTCGATCCTTTCAAGCAGATCATGCTCAGCCTTTTGACCACTTAGGCGGGCTTTGAGGTAGCCACCGACCGCATGCGATGGTGAAGCGCCTTCTTCGCAGCATTTTTCTTGTTTGTCTCCACATCTTCTACTTTTTCGATGTCTTGTGGGCCAAATGCGGCCGCTGATCTTTGATCTTCTCATATTTGCCGGCGAATTTCGTGTGTTTTTTCTTGACAAACGTTCGCTTTTTCTCCACCTCCTCATTAGGCCTCCGCCATCTTCTTAAGAGCACAAGACTTGATTAATTGCTTTTAATCGCTTCTCCGATCCTCCGCTAGGTGAATTTTCAGCTCATTCCAAAGATCTTCTTTCGCATATCATGACATAAGATACCTCAGGTTTTCATCCTTAGCAGGCTTATACCATTGTCGATGTCGATCGATCCTGCCCTAACAAGAACCCCGTGACCGAGCGAAAATGCCTTCTTTGTCCTGATGGATTCAATCGGTTCACGTCGCAAGCGATTTCTATGATCTCAAACTTTTCAACCGAGCTCAACTTTTCTTTGGGCCTCATTTCTCACCGTTGTGCTCGATCCGGAGGGCTAGAAATTATAAGGAAGAAAGACGACAGTAATTATTATGTACATATACCAAAACAATGGATGCATCAATTAACTTGTCAAGACGGGCTTAACTAATATATATATACCGACGGACTTCTCGCTCGTGAACGAGCAACAGACGGCCCCTTCGCTTTGTACCTCCATTGTGTCACCGAGCCATCATGAACATAGTCCTCCTCTTGTACCGCATTAATGGGTCAAGCCATCATAAACATACCCTTCTTCATCCAAATTGACCAACGTGTCGATGAGAAATGACGCAACATCACTTCCATTTGCCATTATGTCCCCAACATCGCTTCTTTGCCCCTGAGTGCTCCATACTTTTCGCAAATATTGACAACATGTCAATTATTATTCAAACATGGTACATAGTGGCAAACGAGAACCAGCTAGCTAATCACAATAAGGAATCATGTTAGTGGCCTGACGCTGCTTCTCTAGGGTTTGGGGTCGCCACACAAAGCTTCAAGGGTTTGGGGTGGCCTCACGATAACGCTTTTTAACTTGATAAATTTGGGTGGCCTCTTTAGAGAGTTAATTTGTCAGGGGGCCATGGAGGGGGTGAGACCTGCAACATCGCTTTTCTCTAGGGTTTGGGTGTCCCAGAGTTTTGGCTGCGAGAGGGCGAGGGGGGTGCAAATAGTATCTAGAGGGGTTATATCGAATGACGTGACATACATATACATGGGGAAATAATGTTATCGGGAGGGGTATCGTACCACCCTCGGTTGAAGTTTCTTCTTCTCCTTTCCTTTTATTCTTCCCCTTTTTTCTTTCTTCCTCGAGAAAGGAAAATAATTATGAAAAGGAAGAAAGAGGAAGAAGGAAGAAGGAAGAAGAAGAAGAAGTAAAGAAGAAAAAGAGGAGAAGAAGAATAGAGGAAGAAGAAAAATAGAATTTCTTCTTTCTCCTCTATTCCTTTCTTCTTCCCTTTTTCTTCTTTTTCCTCTTATTTATTTCTCCCTCCTCTTCTCTTTTTTCTCCTTTCTTCTTATTTTCCTTTTCCTCTCATTCTTTTAGTATATTTCTTTAAAAAATGTTCAAATAGAAAATTTTAAAAAACAAAGGTTTTGTTTAATGCATTGTTCATATGAATATACAAACATTTTCATATTCTACAATAATTAATATCACCAAAAAATCTATGAACAGTAAAAACCTAACTTTTCTAAAAATCTATCTTTTGCTATATATGAAAACATTATTTCACATATGAACAATAAATACATATATGAACAAAAACATGCTCTAACATTTTTGAAATATATATACACATAGCCACATACATACACATATACATTATATATATATATATTAACAAAAAACTAAACTAATAAAATGAAAAAAATGAGCCGATATGTATATATAGCCACACACATATATATATACATTGAACAAAAATTAAACTAATAAAATGAAAAAAATAGAGCAAGGCGGCGCGACGGCCACAGCTGGTGGCGGCGCGAGGGGCGGGCGACGGCGACGGGCAGGTTTCGGGCGCTGGGCGCTGGGTTGGCGACGCGACGGGCGCACCGGCAGCGACGACGGCGGCGCTGGCTCGAGGCTGGCGCTGGCTCGGGAGGCCGGGCGACGACGACGGGCGCTGGCGACGGCGACGGCGACGGCGGGGACGCGGGCGTGCCGGGCAACTGGGCGCGCTGGCGTGCTCAAGGCCGCCGTGGGCAAATAGTGGCGGCGAACTCGCAAAACTGCGGCGTTACTTTATATAGGAGTGGATATCCGCTGGTGGCACCAACCGACTAATGCTCATGAGTCCCTGCTGTTCCACCAACCGACCAAAGGCCTTTTCGCAACCCAGGCGGAAGCTGGCAGATTTAGTCCCGTTGGTGGCACCAACCGACCACGCGCTTCTTAGTCCCGGTTGAGCCACCAACCGGACGAAGGCCCGTGGCGCCCGCATCGGGCCAAAGTTTAGTCCCACCTCGCTAGTTGAGAGGCAGTATAAGCCCCACCGCCGCACTCCTTGAACTCCTCTCACTACAGTGCTTATGGGCCTACTTGCTAATGCTTTTTGCTGATACCATTGGCCTTCTACGGGCTCAACTCCGCCCAAAGTAGGGATTCAAGTCGATTCAAATGTAGACACAAGAGGGGGCATTTTTTCTTTTTTTGTTTTCTTTATTGTTGCTATTTTTATTTTTCCATGTTTTTGTTTTGTTTTCCATTATTTATTTTCTTTTGTTTTTTGCTTTATTTTTAATTCTTTTTGCTTTTAGTTTTAGGAGAATTATAAAGCCTTAGTGCCATTACTTTTCAAATTTGAAAACACTTTTTTTGTTTTCTTTCTTGCTTTATTTATTTTATTTTTCTTACTTACAACAAAATACTTATTGCTGTTTTTGGTTTTGTTTCTCGTGATTATTTATTTTCTTTTGTTTTTGCTTTATTTTTTAATTCTTTTTGCTTTTAGTTTTAGGAAAATTATAAATTTCACTTTTTTTTGTTTTTGTTTTCTTTCTTGCTTTATTTATTTTATTTTGTTTCTACTTACAACAAAAATACTTATTGTTGCTATGTTTAATTATTACGAGGCCGGACCATAAGACATTAAAGCATTTCAAATGAACTTTGAAAAGTTGAAAGTTGGCATGGTATCATAAATGATCACACATAGCATGTGCATGTACAAAACTAACAATGGTATCATACTGCGGGCCATAAAGTTGGCATGGTATCATCATAATAGTCATGGAGAAAGTCTTTACTTTTTCTTCGCTTGTGTCATTTGCTTATTGCACCGAACCATGGATAATCTTCATCGCTTATCGTGATCGGGTGAGCCTTGACTTTAAAGGAGGAATTTCATGAAACTTTTCATAATCTTCGCATATGTCTGCTCTTTCCTCCACTCCCACGATGTCCCTTTTCCCGAAAGAACTATGTGGCGCTTTGGCTCATCGTATGATGTATTCGCTTCCTTATCTTTTCTTCTCGTCTAGACATGTCCTTCACATAGATAACCCTGTGCCACATCATTGGCTAGGACGAACGTCTGGCTGCAGTATCCAAGATTTTCAGATCCATCGTTGTCATTCGCATCGGGTCTATATCGGGTTCAACAACTACGGAAATCGCTACGGGACCACAAAACGGTGAGTAATAATCCATGAAACGGGCCAGAATCGGCCAAAACTGCCAGTATTGATGACCGACACGTAAGCGCGCCTTAGGGTTCAAAAACTATGCAAATCGCTTCGAGACCCCAAAACAGTGATTAGTAATCCAAGAAATGGGTCAAAATCGGCCCAAACTTCAAGAGTTGAAGACCGACACGTAAACGCACCACAGGGTTCGTTAACCATGGAAACCACTCCGGGACCCCAAAACAGTGAGTAATAGTCCATCAAACGGGCCAGAATCAGCCAAAACTGCCAGTGTTGATGACCGACACGTAAGCGGACCTTGGGGTTCAACAATTCCGGAAATCGTTTTAGGACCCCAAAAATGTGAGTAATAATCCAAGAAACTGGCCAGAATCGGCCAAAACTGCGAGTGTTGATGACTAACACGTAAATGCACTCTAGGGCTCGTTAATCGTGGAAATCACTCCGGGACCCCAAACTAGTGAGTAATAGTCCACGAAATGGGCCAGAATCGGCGAAAACTGCCAATGTTGATGACCGACACGTAAGCGCACCTTAGCGTTCAAAAACTATGCAAATCGCTTCGAGACCCCAAAACAGTGAGTAGTCATCCAAGAAACAGGTCAAAATCGGCCAAAACTTCAAGGGTTGATGACCGACACGTAAACGCACCACAGGGTTCGACAACTATGGAAATCATTTCGGGACCCCAAAATAGTGAGTAATAGTCCATGAAACGGGCCAGAATCGGCCAAAACTGCTAGTCTTGATGACCGACACGTAAGCGCACCTTAGGGTTCAAAAACTATGCAAATCGCTTCGGGACCCCAAAACAGTGAGTAGTAATCCAAGAAACGGGTCAAAATCGGCCAAAACTGCCAGTGCTGATGACCAACACGTAAACGCACCCCAGGGTTCGTGAATCATGGAAATCACTCTGGGTCCCCAAAATAGTGAGTAATAGTCCATGAAATGGGCCAGAATCGGCCAAAACTGCCAGTGTGGATGACTGACACGTAAGCGCACCTTGGGGTTCAACAACTACGGAAATCGCTACGGGACCCCAAAACGGTGTGTAATAATCCAAGAATCGGCCAAAACTGCCAGCGCTGATAACCGGCACGTTAATCGTGGTAAGCACTCTGGGACCCCCAAATAGTGAGTAATAGTCCATGAAACGGGCCAGAATCGGCCAAAACGGACATTGTTGATGATCGACACGTAAGCGCATCTTGGGGCTCAACAACTATGGAAATCGCTCCGGGACCCCAAAACAATGGGTAATAGTCCATGAAGCGGGCCAGAATCGGTCAAAACTGATAGTGTTGATGACCGACACGTAAGGGCACCTTGGTGTTCGACAACAATGGAAATCGTTTCGGGACCTCAAAACAGTGAGTAATAATCCAAGAAACGGGTCAGAATCGGCCAAAATTATGAGTGATGATGACCGACACGTAAACGCACCACAGGGTTCGTTAACCATGGAAACCACTCCGGGACCCCAAAACAGTGACTAATAGTCCATCAAACGGGCCAGAATCGGCCAAAACTGCAAGTGTTGATGATCGACACGTAAGCGGACCTTGGGGTTCAACAATTATGTAAATCGCTTCGAGACCCAAAAAAGGTGAGTAATAATCCAAGAAATGGGCCAGAATCGGCCAAAACTGTGAGTGTTGATGACCGACACGTAAATGCACTCCACGGTTCGTTATTCGTGGAAATCACTCTGCGACCCCAAAACAATGGGTAATAGTCCATGAAGCGGGCCAGAATCGGCCAAAATTGCCAGTGTTGATGACCGACACGTAAGCGCTCCTTGGCGTTCAACAACTATGGAAATCGTTCCGTGACCCCAAAACAGTTTGTAATAGTCCATGAAACGGGCCAGAATCGGCGAAAACTGCCAGTGTTGATGACCGACACGTAAGCGCACCTTAGCGTTCAAAAACTATGCAAATCGCTTCGAGACCCCGAAACAGTGAGTAATCATCCAAGAAACAGGTCAAAATCAGCCAAAACTTCAAGGGTTGATGACCGACACGTGAACGCACCACAGGGTTCGTTAACCATGGAAACCACTCCGGGACCCCAAAAAAGTGAGTAATAGTCCACCAAACGGGCCAGAATCGGCCAAAACTGCCAGTGTTGATGACCGACACGTAAGCGGACCTTGGGGTTCAACAATTCCGGAAATCGCTTCGGGACCCCAAAAATGTCAGTAATAATCCAAGAAACTGGCCAGAATCGGCCAAAATTACGAGTGTTGATGAGTGACACGTAAATGCACTCCAGGGTTCGTTAATCGTGGAAATCACTCCGGGACCCCAAACTAGTGAGTAATAGTCCACGAAATGGGCCAGAATCGGCCAAAACTGCCAATGTTGATGACTGACATGTAAGCGCACCTTGGTGTTCAACAACTATAGAAATCACTCTGGAACCCCAAAACAGTGAGTAATAGTCCATGAAACAGACCAGAATCGGCCAAAACTACCAGTGTTGATGACCGACATATTAGCCCACCTTGGTGTTCAACAACTATGGAAATCGTTTCGGGACCCCAAAACAGTGGGTAATAATCCAAGAAACGGGTCAGAATCGGCCAAAGTTACGAGTGTTGATGACCGACACGTAAACGCACCACAGGGTTCGTTAGCCATGAAAACCACTTCGGGACCACAAAACAGTGACTAATAGTCCATCAAACGGGCCAGAATCGGCCAAAACTGCGAGAGTTGATGACCGACACGTAAATGCACTCCAGGTTCGTTAATCGTAGAAATCACTCTGCGACCCCAAAATAGTGAGTAATAGTCCTCCAAACGGGCCAGAATCGGCCAAAACTGCCAGTGTTGATGACCGAGACGTAAGCGCACCTTGGGGTTCAACAACTACGGAAATCGCTACGGGACCACAAAACGGTGAGTAATAATCCATGAAACGGGCCAGAATCGGCCAAAACTGCCAGTATTGATGACCGACACGTAAGCGCGCCTTAGGGTTCAAAAACTATGCAAATCGCTTCGGGACCCCAAAACAGTGATTAGTAATCCAAGAAATGGGTCAAAATCGGCCCAAACTTCAAGAGTTGAAGACCGACACGTAAACGCACCACACGGTTCGTTAACCATGGAAACCACTCCAGGACCCCAAAACAGTGAGTAATAGTCCATCAAACGGGCCAGAATCAGCCAAAACTGCCAGTGTTGATGACCGACACGTAAGCGGACCTTGGGGTTCAACAATTCCGGAAATCGTTTTAGGACCCCAAAAATGTGAGTAATGATCCAAGAAACTGGCCAGAATCGGCCAAAACTGCGAGTGTTGATGACTGACACGTAAATGCACTCTAGGGCTCGTTAATCGTGGAAATCACTCCGGGACCCCAAACTAGTGAGTAATAGTCCACGAAATGGGCCAGAATCGGCGAAAACTGCCAGTGTTGATGACCGACACGTAAGCGCACCTTAGCGTTCAAAAACTATGCAAATCGCTTCGAGACCCCAAAACAGTGAGTAGTCATCCAAGAAACAGGTCAAAATCGGCCAAAACTTCAAGGGTTGATGACCGACACGTAAACGCACCACAGGGTTCGACAACCATGAAACGGGCCAGAATCGGCCAAAACTGCCAGTCTTGATGACCGACACGTAAGCGCACCTTAGGGTTCAAAAACTATGCAAATCGCTTCGGGACCCCAAAACAGTGAGTAGTAATCCAAGAAACGGGTCAAAATCGGCCAAAACTGCCAGTGCTGATGACCAACACGTAAACGCACCCCAGGGTTCGTGAATCATGGAAATCACTCTGGGTCCCCAAAATAGTGAGTAATAGTCCATGAAATGGGCCAGAATCGGCCAAAACTGCCAGTGTGGATGACTGACACGTAAGCGCACCTTGGGGTTCAACAACTACGGAAATCGCTACGGGACCCCAAAACGGTGTGTAATAATCCAAGAATCGGCCAAAACTGCCAGCGTTGATAACCGACACGTTAATCGTGGTAAGCACTCTGGGACCCCCAAATAGTGAGTAATAGTCCACGAAACGGGCCAGAATCGGCCAAAACGGACATTGTTGATGACCGACACGTAAGCGCATCTTGGGGCTCAACAACTATGGAAATCGCTCCGGGACCCCAAAACAATGGGTAATAGTCCATGAAGCGGGCCAGAATCGGTCAAAACTGCCAGTGTTGATGACCGACACGTAAGGGCACCTTGGTGTTCGACAACTATGGAAATCGTTTCGGGACCTCAAAACAGTGAGTAATAATCCAAGAAACGGGTCAGAATCGGCCAAAATTATGAGTGATGATGACCGACACGTAAACGCACCACAGGGTTCGTTAACCATGGAAACCACTCCGGACCCCAAAACAGTGACTAATAGTCCATCAAACGGGCCAGAATCGGCCAAAACTGCCAGTGTTGATGATCGACACGTAAGCGGACCTTGGGGTTCAACAATTATGTAAATCGCTTCGAGACCCAAAAAAGGTGAGTAATAATCCAAGAAATGGGCCAGAATCGGCCAAAACTGTGAGTGTTGATGACCGACACGTAAATGCACTCCAGGGTTCGTTATTCGTGGAAATCACTCTGCGACCCCAAAACAATGGGTAATAGTCCATGAAGCGGGCCAGAATCGGCCAAAATTGCTAGTGTTGATGACCGACACGTAAGCGCTCCTTGGCGTTCAACAACTATGGAAATCGTTCCGAGACCCCAAAACAGTTGGTAATAGTCCATGAAACGGGCCAGAATCGGCGAAAACTGCCAGTGTTGATGACCGACACGTAAGCGCACCTTAGCGTTCAAAAACTATGCAAATCGCTTCGAGACCCCGAAACAGTGAGTAGTCATCCAAGAAACAGGTCAAAATCAGCCAAAACTTCAAGGGTTGATGACCGACACGTGAACGCACCACAGGGTTCGTTAACCATGGAAACCACTCCGGGACCCCAAAAAAGTGAGTAATAGTCCACCAAACGGGCCAGAATCGGCCAAAACTGCCAGTGTTGATGACCGACACGTAAGCGGACCTTGGGGTTCAACAATTCCGGAAATCGCTTCGGGACCCCAAAAATGTCAATAATAATCCAAGAAACTGGCCAGAATCGGCCAAAATTACGAGTGTTGATGAGTGACACGTAAATGCACTCCAGGGTTCGTTAATCGTGCAAATCACTCCGGGACCCCAAACTAGTGAGTAATAGTCCACGAAATGGGCCAGAATCGGCCAAAACTGCCAATGTTGATGACTGACATGTAAGCGCACCTTGGTGTTCAACAACTATGGAAATCACTCTGGAACCCCAAAACAGTGAGTAATAGTCCATGAAACAGACCAGAATCGGCCAAAACTACCAGTGTTGATGACCGACATATTAGCCCACCTTGGTGTTCAACAACTATGGAAATCGTTTCGGGACCCCAAAACAGTGGGTAATAATCCAAGAAACGGGTCAGAATCGGCCAAAGTTACGAGTGTTGATGACCGACACGTAAACGCACCACAGGGTTCGTTAGCCATGAAAACCACTTCGGGACCACAAAACAAAGTGACTAATAGTCCATCAACGGGCGAAATCGCCAAAACTGCGAGAGTTGATGACCGACACGTAAATGCACTCCAGGTTCGTTAATCGAGAAATCACTCTGCGACCCCAAAATAGTGAGTAATAGTCCTCCAAACGGGCCGAATCGCCAAAACGCGATGTTGATGATCGAGACGTAAGCGCACCTTGGGTTCAACAACTACGAAATCGCCACGGACCACAAAACGGTGAGTAATAATCCATGAAACGGGCCAGAATCGGCCAAAACTGCCATTATTGATGACCGACACGTAAGCGCGCCTTAGGGTTCAAAAACTATGCAAATCGCTTCGGGACCCCAAAACAGTGATTAGTAATCCAAGAAATGGGTCAAAATCGCCCAAACTTCAAGAGTTGAAGACCGACACGTAAACGCACCACGTGGTTCGTTAACCATGGAAACCACTCGGGACCCCAAAGCAAGTGAGTAATAGTCCATCAAACGGGCGAGAATCAGCCAAGACGCCAAAGTTGATGACCGACACGTAAGCGGACCTTGGGGTTCAACAATTCCGGAAATCGTTTTAGGACCCCAAAAATGTGACTAATAATCCAAGAAACTGGCCAGAATCGGCCAAAACTGCGAGTGTTGATGACTGACACGTAAATGCACTCTAGGGCTCGTTAATCGTGGAAATCACTCCGGGACCCCAAACTAGAGAGTAATAGTCCACGAAATGGGCCAGAATCGGCGAAAACTGCCAGTGTTGATGACCGACACGTAAGCGCACCTTAGCGTTCAAAAACTATGCAAATCGCTTCGAGACCCCAAAACAGTGAGTAGTCATCCAAGAAACAGGTCAAAATCGGCCAAAACTTCAAGGGTTGATGACCGACACGTAAACGCACCACAGGGTTCGACAACTATGGAAATCATTTCAGGACCCCAAAATAGTGAGTAATAGTCCATGAAACGGGCCAGAATCGGCCAAAACTGCCAGTCTTGATGACCGACACGTAAGCACACCTTAGGGTTCAAAAAGTATGCAAATCGCTTCGGGACCCCAAAACAGTGAGTAGTAATCCAAGAAACGGGTCAAAATCGGCCAAAACTGCCAGTGCTGATGACCAACACGTAAACGCAACCCAGGGTTCGTGAATCATGGAAATCACTCTGGGTCCCCAAAATAGTGATTAATAGTCCATGAAATGGGCCAGAATCGGCCAAAACTGCCAGTGTGGATGACTGACACGTAAGCGCACCTTGGGGTTCAACAACTACGGAAATCGCTACGGGACCCCAAAACGGTGTGTAATAATCCAAGAATCGGCCAAAACTGCCAGCGCTGATAACCGGCACGTTAATCGTGGTAAGCACTCTGGGACCCCCAAATAGTGAGTAATAGTCCACGAAACGGGCCAGAATCGGCCAAAACGGACATTGTTGATGACCGACACGTAAGCGCATCTTGGGGCTCAACAACTATGGAAATCGCTCCGGGACCCCAAAACAATGGGTAATAGTCCATGAAGCGGGCCAGAATCGGTCAAAACTGCTAGTGTTGATGACCGACACGTAAGGGCACCTTGGTGTTCGACAACTATGGAAATTGTTTCGGGACCTCAAAACAGTGAGTAATAATCCAAGAAACGGGTCAGAATCGGCCAAAATTATGAGTGATCATGACCGACACGTAAACGCACTACGTGGTTCGTTAACCATGGAAACCACCCGGGACCCCAAAACGGTGACTAATAGTCCATCAAACGGGCCAGAATCGGCCAAAACTGCCAGTGTTGATGATCGACACGTAAGCGGACCTTGGGGTTCAACAATTATGTAAATCGCTTCGAGACCCAAAAAAGGTGAGTAATAATCCAAGAAATGGGCCAGAATCGGCCAAAACTGTGAGTGTTGATGACCGACACGTAAATGCACTCCAGGGTTCGTTATTCGTGGAAATCACTCTGCGACCCCAAAACAATGGGTAATAGTCCATGAAGCGGGCCAGAATCGGCCAAAATTGGCAGTGTTGATGACCGACACGTAAGCGCTCCTTGGCGTTCAACAACTATGGAAATCGTTCCGTGACCCCAAAACAGTTTGTAATAGTCCATGAACGGGCCGAATCGGCGAAAACGCCAAGTGTTGATGACCGACACGTAAGCGCACCTTAGCGTTCAAAAACTATGCAAATCGCCGAGACCCCAAACAGTGAGTAGTCATCCAAGAAACAGGTCAAAATCAGCCAAACTTCAAGGGTTGATGACCGACACGTGAACGCACCACGGGTTCGTTAACCATGGAAACCACCCGGACCCCAAAAAGTGAGTAATAGTCCACCAAACGGGCCAGAATCGGCCAAAACTGCCAGTGTTGATGACCGACACGTAAGCGGACCTTGGGGTTCAACAATTCCGGAAATCGCTTCGGGACCCCAAAAATGTCAGTAATAATCCAAGAAACTGGCCAGAATCGGCCAAAATTACGAGTGTTGATGAGTGACACGTAAATGCACTCCAGGGTTCGTTAATCGTGGAAATCACTCCGGGACCCCAAACTAGTGAGTAATAGTCCACGAAATGGGCCAGAATCGGCCAAAACTGCCAATGTTGATGACTGACATGTAAGCGCACCTTGGTGTTCAACAACTATGGAAATCACTCTGGAACCCCAAAACAGTGAGTAATAGTCCATGAAACAGACCAGAATCGGCCAAAACTACCAGTGTTGATGACCGACATATTAGCCCACCTTGGTGTTCAACAACTATGGAAATCGTTTTGGGACCCCAAAACAGTGGGTAATAATCCAAGAAACGGGTCAGAATCGGCCAAAGTTACGAGTGTTGATGACCGACACGTAAACGCACCACAGGGTTCGTTAGCCATGAAAACCACTTCGGGACCACAAAACAGTGACTAATAGTCCATCAAACGGGCCAGAATCGGCCAAAACTGCGAGAGTTGATGACCGACACGTAAATGCACTCCAGGTTCGTTAATCGTAGAAATCACTCTGCGACCCCAAAATAGTGAGTAATAGTCCTCCAAACGGGCCAGAATCGGCCAAAACTGCCAGTGTTGATGACCGAGACGTAAGCGCACCTTGGGGTTCAACAACTACGGAAATCGCTACGGGACCACAAAACGGTGAGTAATAATCCATGAAACGGGCCAGAATCGCCAAAACTGCCAGTATTGATGACCGACACGTAAGCGCCTTTGGGTTCAAAAACTATGCAAATCGCTTCGAGACCCCAAAACAGTGATTAGTAATCCAAGAAATGGGTCAAAATCGGCCCAAACTTCAAGAGTTGAAGACCGACACGTAAACGCACCACAGGGTTCGTTAACCATGGAAACCACTCCAGGACCCCAAAACAGTGAGTAATAGTCCATGAAACGGGCCAGAATCGGCCAAAACTGCCAGTGTTGATGACCGACACGTAAGCGGACCTTGGGGTTCAACAATTCCGGAAATCGTTTTAGGACCCAAAAATGTGAGTAATAATCCAAGAAACTGGCCAGAATCGGCCAAAACTGCGAGTGTTGATGACTGACACGTAAATGCACTCTAGGGCTCGTTAATCGTGGAAATCACTCCGGGACCCCAAACTAGTGAGTAATAGTCCACAAAATGGGCCAGAATCGGCGAAAACTGCCAGTGTTGATGACCGACACGTAAGCGCACCTTAGCGTTCAAAAACTATGCAAATCGCTTCGAGACCCCAAAACAGTGAGTAGTCATTCAAGAAACAGGTCAAAATCGGCCAAAACTTCAAGGGTTGATGACCGACACGTAAACGCACCACAGGGTTCGACAACTATGGAAATCATTTCGGGACCCCAAAATAGTGAGTAATAGTCCATGAAACGGGCCAGAATCGGCCAAAACTGCCAGTCTTGATGACCGACACGTAAGCGCTCCTTGGCGTTCAACAACTATGGAAATCGTTCCGTGACCCCAAAACAGTTTGTAATAGTCCATGAAACGGGCCAGAATCGGCGAAAACTGCCAGTGTTGATGACCGACACGTAAGCGCACCTTAGCGTTCAAAAACTATGCAAATCGCTTCGAGACCCCGAAACAGTGAGTAGTCATCCAAGAAACAGGTCAAAATCAGCCAAAACTTCAAGGGTTGATGACCGACACGTGAATGCACCACAGGGTTCGTTAACCATGGAAACCAGTCCGGGACCCCAAAAAAGTGAGTAATAGTCCACCAAACGGGCCGAATCGCCAAAACGCGATGTTGATGACCGACACGTAAGCGGACCTTGGGGTTCAACAATTCCGGAAATCGCTTCGGGACCCCAAAAATGTCAGTAATAATCCAAGAAACTGGCCAGAATCGGCCAAAATTACGAGTGTTGATGAGTGACACGTAAATGCACTCCAGGGTTCGTTAATCGTGGAAATCACTCCGGGACCCCAAACTAGTGAGTAGTAGTCCACGAAATGGGCCAGAATCGGCCAAAACTGCCAATGTTGATGACTGACACGTAAGCGCACCTTGGTGTTCAACAACTATGGAAATCGCTCCGGAACCCCAAAACAGTTAGTAATAATCCATGAAACGGACCGGAATCGGCCAAAACTGCCAGTGTTGATGACCGACACGTAAGCGCACCTTGGGGTTTGACAACTACGGAAATCATTTCGTGACCCCAAAATAGTGAGTAATAGTCCATGAAACGGGCCAGAATCGGCCAAAACTGCCAGTCTTGATGACCGACACGTAAGCGCACCTTAGGGTTCAAAAACTATGCAAATCGCTTCGGGACCCCAAAACAGTGAGTAGTAATCCAAGAAACGGGTCAAAATCGGCCAAAACTACCAGTGCTGATGACCAACACGTAAACGCACCCCAGGGTTCATGAATCGTGGAAATCACTCTGTGTCCCCAAAATAGTGAGTAATGGTCCATGAAATGGGCCAGAATCGGACAAAACTGCCAGTGTGGATGACTGACACATAAGCACACCTTGGTGTTCAACAACTACGGAAATCGCTACGGGGCCCCAAAACGGTGAGTAATAATCCAAGAATCGGCCAAAACTGCCAGTGTTGATGACCGACACGTTAATCGTGGTAAGCACTCTGGGACCCCCAAATAGTGAGTAATAGTCCACGAAACGGGCCAGAATCGGCCAAAACGGACATTGTTGATGACCGACACGTAAGCGCATCTTGGGGCTCAACAACTATGGAAATCGCTCTGGGACCCCAAAACACTGGTGGTAGGAGTTCATCCCGCATCTGCCACGTCTAATTAATTTGAAGATGGGGGTTAATTAATACATATATATGAATGAAACTCAACTGAAATGATGGTGTAATAAAATGAAATTGTGAATATTATTGCTTACGCACTTCATATTGTCGTCTAGGGTAGCCTCGCTTGTTTTTCAAGGTCGCGTTGTGGATGAACTCGGACACGTAGTATCCACAGAAATCATTCCTTCCTCCTGCCACAAGCACTTTACGAGAAATAGAGGTCAATCAAACTGATAATGAAGCATTATATAAATGGCATTGATGAAAGTATAGCTATAGAATCAGCGGAGATCTTGCGCTAGTAGTACTTACTTTGGGTATACATATCGCAGCTCCTTGGCAGTCCGGAGCTTGTGCGGTGAACTGTTTCCAAACCCTGCAAGACAAAGAAAATAATTATTATTACTTGAGATATCAGAAATGAACAAAAAGTTGCCGATATGGTGCGATAATGATTGATTGAACTTACTTGCTTTGAGCATTTCAGTCATGTCCGCATAGGTCTTGGGATCTTTCCGTCAGAGTCTAAGACGGTTACTAGTCCACACTCAAGCTTAATCTCGGAAGAATATAGTGGTACCTGCACATGCATGCATAACTCATTAGTTACATTAACCTCGCTCGAGTAATAAGGGAAACCGAATATGCACACGACAAGAACACTCACGGGCGTTGTAAGGAAAGAGTATGGTATCTTTGTTTTGATTTTTGATTAACGATTGTAGCAAGTTGTCCTCGGCCTCTTGACGTTCTTTTCAACCAGAGATACATCTATGATATTTGTGTTAATGAACCCAATATCATAGATTTCATTTTTTTGCACTCGGCGATCTTCAATCTGCATAATATATTGAGGATAATTAATTATAAATACATGCAATGAAAGAGCCGAGCTATATATAGAGACTAATGACGAAATAGTACTTACAGGCGGTAGCAAAAGACCATTAATTTATCGAGGGCCTTTTGGTGAAGAACTCGAAGAACTCCTCAAGTGGAATAGCCAACACATCATTTGAAGCGAGTCGTGCTCCTCTTTAATTTTCAGATAAAACTGTTCGTCCCCTCGGACTCTGCGGGTTTTCATGTACCAACTATGGAATCTTAGCATCATTGTTGTCGAGACTTTTCATCTTTGACGAGAGGCTTCCCGTACTCAGTGTCTGAATCGTCCACCTCCATGAAATCAGGAAGTGCATCGTCGGTGAGGTAATCTTCAAGATTGCCATAACCGCCACCGTCCCGGAGGATTAGACACATTAAGTGGGGGGCACGATTGCTGTGCTTGTTTGCCGAGCTGGGCAATATTTTTCCCTTTGCTCGTTGTTCTTTTGACCTTTATCACCGACAGTAGTTCCCGACCGCTTGGCTTGGAGATATATCCGCATTCGATAATCGCTCATAGTTGGATCTCGGCGGAGACTTTGGTGGTTTCCTCGGGGCATCGAGTGCGCTTTGCTTTCACGGATCTACCTTCTCCGCCGGAGGTGGATGTATCTTCTTTCACCCTTCAAAGAACTTCGTTCACTTGGGCTGCACGATCGTATTGTTTTCCTCCTTGGTCCTCTCCTTGGTCCTCTTGTGCTGCTAGACGCCAGAGCGAGCCAGGCGGCTGCAGCGTCTGTCTTCTTCGTGCTTGCTTACGAGGCGGAGGATAAGGACTACTGACGCCTTGGAGCAGCCGGGCGGCGGCGGGACTCTTCCGCCCTTGCTTGGCGGGCGGAAGGAGGAGGCGGAGTTCCACCATGCACGGAGAAGGAGGCGGAGTGCCGCCACGCGTGCCTGATCGTCACTCGCCGGAGGAGGAGGCAAGGAGGAGGCGGAGTGCCGCCACGCGTGCCTGATCGTCACTCACCGGAGGAGGAGGCGGTGGAGGAGGCGGAGTGCCCCGACTCGCGGGGAGGAGAAGGAGGCGGGGCGTCCAGTTCGAAGGTCGATTTGCTCCTTCCGCCATAGGCATGGAGTCTTGAGCGTAACCCAGCCTAGTCTCCCTTCACGGTAGGGTGCTCAAGCGAGGTCCTCAAATCCTCCGTTATTTCATCCACCATTACCTTAGCAAATCATACGGAATCGGTGGCGGTGATAAGTTGTGCGGGTCCACTAGGATAAACTTGGCCAATAGCGCCTTGACCTTCAAATTCATGCATCGCGCCACAATGTGGCACTTTTGAGACTCCGTGATACCATCCACGGGATAGCTGGCGAGCCGTCAAGACATGCTCCGCTGAAGCAGCTCGGTGGAAACAACGCCTTCTCCGCTGAGATGGCGGGGTAACCGGGAAGCTTGGCATGTCGTTTGTTGCGATCTGCTGCTTTTGGTTCCTCTTCTCGATCCTCTAGCCCCATTACCCTTCCAAGCAGCGCCTGCATTTGGTCCTGCTCCAGTTTCTTCCTCCTCTCGTGGGTTTTGTAACCCCCTGCGTCCGGAAAACCAACCTTCCACGTAAGGGAGCCTGTCGTGCCTCGTGTCCGTCCAGGGTGCTCGGGATCCCCAAGGGCCATTATGAGCTCGTCCTTCTCCCTGTTTGGTAGGAATGTCCCTCGCTGCGCTGCATCGATATAGTGTCGAAGGTTCTTGACTGGTGTGTGCAGTTGCTCGTCCGTCCATTGACACTCCCTATTCTGAGGTCAAGGTTCCGCCAGCCCGAAGAACCAAGTCCGCAACGGTCCGCCAACGCATTGTCTCTGGTTCGATCCTTTTCAAGCAGATCATGCTCAGCCTTGGACCACTTAGGCGGGCTTTGAGGTAGCCACGACCGCATGCGATGGTGAAGCGTCTTCTTCGCAGCATTTTTCTTGTTTGTCTCCGACATCTTCTTACTCTTTTACGATGTCTTGTGGGCCACAAATGCGGGCGATGATCTTTGATCTTCTCATATTTGCCGATGAATTCTGGTGTGTCTTTTTTCTTGACAAACTGGTTCGCCTCTTTCCTCCACCTCCTCATTAGGCCTGCCATCTTCTTAAGAGCACAAGACTTGATTAATTGCTCTTTAATCGGCTTCTCCGGATCCTCCTCTGGCGATAGGGTGAAATTTGCCTTGACTCATTCCAAAGATCTTCTTTACGCATATCATTGACATAAGATACCTCGGCGTCTTCATCCTTAGCAGGCTTATACCATTCTTTGGATGCTGATCGGGATCTGTCCTAACAAGAACCCCGTGACCGAGCAGAAAATGCCTTCTTTGTCTGATGGATTCAATCGGTTCGCCGTCGGTAGCGATTTCTATGATCTCAAACTTTTCAACCGAGCTCAACTTTTCTTTGGGCCTCATTTCCTTACGAAGTTGTGCTCGATCCGGAGGGCTAGAAATTATAAGGAAGAAAGGCGACGTAATTAATATGTACATATACCAAAACAATGGATGCATCAATTAACTTGTCGTACGGGCTTAACTAATATATATATACCGGCGGACTCGGTTCGGTGAGCGGAGCGATCGGACGGTCTCCTTCGTCTTGTACCTCCATTGTGTCACCGAGCCATCATGAACATAGTCCTCCTCTTGTACCGCATTAATGGGTGAAGCCATCATAAACATAGCCCTCTTCTTCATCCAATGACCAGCGGTGTCGATGAGAAATGGCGCAACATCATCACTTCCATTTGCGATTATGTCCCCAACATCGCTTCCATTTCTTCGTCTCGGGAGTGCTCCATACTTTACGCAAATATTGACAACATGTCAATTATTATTCAAACATGGTACATAGTGGCAAGCGTAGAACCAGCTAGCTAATCACAATAAGGAATCATGTTAGTGGCCTCGGCGCTGCTTCTCTAGGGTTTGGGGTTAGCCTCGACACAAAGCTTCAAGGGTTTAGGGGTGGCCTCGGCGATAGCGCTTTTTAACTTGATAAATTTGGGTGGCCTCGAGAGAGTTAATTTGTCGGGTAGAGGCGGCGGCGGGAGGGTAGGAGACCTGCAACATCGTTTTCTCTCTAGGGTTTGGGTGTCCTCGAGAGTTTTGGTCAAGCGAGAGGGCGAGGGGTGCTGCAGTTGTATCTAGAGGGGTTATATCGACAATGGCGTGACATACATATACATGGGAAATAATGTTATCGGGAGGGGTATCGGTACCACCCCTCGTGTTGAAGTTTCTTCTTTCTCCTTTCCTTTCTTTATTCTTCTCCTCTTCTTTTCTTCTTCTCCCTCGAGAAAGGAAAATAATTAAGAAAAGGAAGAAAAGAGGAAGAAGGAAGAAGGAAGAAGAAGAAGAAGTAAAGAAGAGAAAAAAGAGGAGAAGAAGAAAGGAATAGAGGAGAAGAAGAAAAATAGAATTTCTTCTTTCTCCTCTATTCCTTTCTTCTTCTCCTCTTCTTTTCTTCTTTTTCCTCTTCTTATTTATTTCTCCTCTTCTTCCTCTTCTCTTTTCTCCTTTCTTCCTCTTCTTATTTTCCTTTTCCTCTCATTCTTTTAGTATTGCTTCTTTTAAAAAATGTTCAAATAGAAAATTTCGAAAAAACAAAGGTTTTGCCTAATGCATTGTTCATATGAATATACAAACATTTTCATATTCTACAATAATTAATATCACCAAAAAAATCTATGAACAGAAAAAAACCTAACTTTTCTAAAATCTATCTTTTGCATATATGAAAACATTATTTCACATATGAACAATAAATACATATATGAACAAAAACATGCTCGAACAATTTTTGAACATTACATATACACATAGCCACATACATACACATATACATTATATATATATATATATTAACAAAAAACTAAACTAATAAAAATGAAAAAAAACAGAGCCGCATATGTATATATAGCCACATACATACATATATATATACATTGAACAAAAAATTAAACTAATAAAATGAAAAAAAATAGAGCCAGTCTTGTGTGACAGCTCACACAGTGATGTGCGAGGGGCGGGCGACGGCGAGGGCAAGTGCTTTCGGGCGCGGGCGCTGGGTTGGCGACGGCGACGGGCGCAGCTGGCAGCAGCAACGGCGCCTTGAGCTCTGGGAGGCTGGCCTTGAGCTCTGGGAGGCAGCGGCAACGACGAGCGGCAGCGGCAGCGGCAGCGGCGAGACAGCGAGGCGGTGTCGAGGCGACTGGCGGCGTCGATGTGCTCGGCGTCGTCGGGGGGCAACTGGTGGCGATGAACTCTGCAAAACTGCGAAGTGCTACTTATATACAAGGAGCATTGGTCCCGGTTGGTGGCACCAACCGACTAATCTCGCTTTAGTCGTTGGTTCCACCAACCGGGACCAAACCTCTTTTCGGCAACCCAAGGGCGGGAAGCTGCGGCATTTAGTCGGTTGGTGGCACCAACCGGGACCAATCGCCTATAGTCGGTTGGAGCCACCAACCGGGACGAAAACCTATCTTGCCCGCCTCGGGGCCAAAGTTTAATCCCACCTCGCTAGTTGAGAGGCGCGAGCAGTGGTTTATAAGCCCCACTGCCGCACCCCTCTTGAACTCCTCTCTACTACAGGCTTATGGGCCTACTTGCTACTGCTTTGCCCGATGGGCCTACTGGGCCTTCTACGGGCCTGAATCCTGGCCCAAAGTAGGGATTCAAGTCGTATTCAGGCCGTGGGGACACAGTAGGGGGCATTTTTTTTCTTTTTTTGTTTTCTTTACTTATTGTTGCTATTTTTTATTTTTTCCATGTTTTTTGTTTTGTTTTCTGCATTATTTATTTTCTTTTGTTTTTTGCTTTATTTTTTAATTCTTTTTGCTTTTAGTTTTAGGAGAATTATAAAGTTTCCGTTAGTGCCATTACTTTTCAAATTTGAAAACACTTTTTTTTTGTTTTCTTTCTTGCTTTATTTATTTTATTTTCTTCTACTTACAACAAAATACTTATTGCTGTTTTTGGTTTTGTTTCTGCATTATTTATTTTCTTTTGTTTTTGCTTTATTTTTAATTCTTTTTGCTTTTAGTTTTAGGAAAATTATAAATTTCCACTTTTTTGTTTTTGTTTTCTTTCTTGCTTTATTTATTTTATTTTGTTTCTACTTACAACAAAATACTTATTGTTCTATGTTTAATTATTACGAGGCGGACCATAAGACATTAAAGCATTTCAAATGAACTTTGAAAAAGTTGAAAGTTGGCATGGTATCATAAATTGACCCACACATAGCATGTGCATGTACAAAACGAACAATGGTATCATACTCGTCGGTTACAAAGTTGGCATGGTATCATCATAATAGTTCGGAGAAAGTCTTTACTTTTCTTCGCTTGTGTCATTGCTTATTCGCCAGTAACCATGGATAATCTTCATCGTTTATCGAGGATCTTTGGGGTGAGCCTTGACTTTAAAGGAGAATTTCATGAAACTTTTCCCACCATTACCTTAGCAAATCCTTCCGAATCGGCCGGCAAAGATAAGTTGTGCCGGTCCACTAGGATAAACTTGGCCAATAGCCGCTTTGACCTTCAATTATGCATCGCGCCACAATGTGGCACTTTTGAGACTCCGTGATACCATCCACGGATAGCTGGCAGAGCCGCCAAGACATGCTCCGCTGAAGCAGCTCGGTGGAAGCAACGCCGCTTCTCCGCTGAGATGGCGGGTAGCTTCGGGAAGCTTCGCATGTCGCTTGTTGCGATCTGCTGCTTTTGGTTCCTCTTCTCGATCCTCTAGCCCCATTACCCTTCCAAGCAGCGCCTGATTTGGTCCTGCTCCAGCTTTTCCTCCTCTCGTGGGTTTTGTAACCCCGCGTCCGAAAACCAACCTTCCACGTAAGGGAGCCTGTCGTGCCTCGTGTCCGCCTGTGGTGCTCGGATCCCCAAGGGCCATTATGAGCTCGCCCTTCTCCCCGCTTGGTAGGAATGTCCTCGCTGCGCTGCATCGATATAGTGTCAAGGTTCTGACCGTGTGTGCGTTGCTCGTCCGCCCATTGACACTTCGCTATAGGTCCAAGGTTCCGCCAGCCCTCAAGAACCAAGTCCGCAACGGTCCGCCAACGATTGTCTCCGGTTCGATCCTTTTCAAGCAGATCATGCTCAGCCTTGGACCACTTAGGCCGGGCTTTGAGGTAGCCACCTGACCGCATGCGATGGTGAAGCGTCTTCTTCGCAGCATTTTTCTTGTTTGTCTCCGACATCTTCTTACTCTTTTCTGATGTCTTGTGGGCCACAAATGCGGGCCAGTGATCTTTGATCTTCTCATATTTGCCGATGAATTCTGGTGTGTCTTTTTTCTTGACAAACTGGTTCGCCTCTTTCCTCCACCTCCTCATTAGGCCTGCCATCTTCTTAAGAGCACAAGACTTGATTAATTGCTCTTTAACTGGCTTCTCCGGATCCTCCTCTGGCGATAGGGTGAATTTGCCTTCAGCTCATTCCAAAGATCTTCTTTCGCATATCATTGACATAAGATACCTCGCCGCCTTCATCCTTAGCAGGCTTATACCATTGTCGGATGCTGATCGATCCCGTCCCTAACAAGAACCCCGTGACCGAAAGCGTAAAATGCCTTCTTTGTCCTGATGGATTCAATCGGTTCGCCGTCGGGCGCGATTTCTATGATCTCAAACTTTTCAACCGAGCTCAACTTTTTCTTTGGGCCTCATTTCCTTACCGAAGTTGTGCTCGATCCGGAGGGCTAGAAATTATAAGGAAGAAAGACGACAGTAATTAATATGTGTACATATACCAAAACAATGGATGCATCAATTAACTTGTCAGCACGGGCTTAACTAATATATATATACCGACGGACTCGGTTCGTGAACGGAGCAACAAGACGGTCTCCTTCGCCTTGTACCTCCATTGTGTCACCGAGCCATCATGAACATAGTCCTCCTCTTGTACCGCATTAATGGGTCGGGCCATCATAAACATAGCCCTCTTCTTCATCCAAATTGACCAACGTGTCGATGAGAAATGACGCAACATCATCACTTCCATTTGCGATTATGTCCCCAACATCGCTTCGCTTTCTTCGCCTCTGAGTGCTCCATACTTTCTCGCAAATATTGACAACATGTCAATTATTATTCAAACATGGTACATAGTGGCAAACGAGAACCAGCTAGCTAATCACAATAAGGAATCATGTTAGTGGCCTCGACGCTGCTTCTAGGGTTTGGGGTCGCCGACACAAAGCTTCAAGGGTTTGGGGTGGCCTCGACGATAACGCTTTTTAACTTGATAAATTTGGGTGGCCTCGAGAGAGTTAATTTGTCGGGTAGGGGCGCCAAGGGAGGGGGTAGGAGACCTGCAACATCGCTTTCTCTAGGGTTTGGGTGTCCTCGAGAGTTTTGGTCAAGCGAGAGGGCCGAGGGGGGTGCTGCAGTTGTATCTAGAGGGGGTTATATCGACAATGACGTGACATACATATACATGGGGAAATAATGTTATCGGGGAGGGGGTATCGGTACCACCCCCTCGTGTTGAAGTTTCTTCTTTCTCCTTTCCTTTCTTTATTCTTCTCCTCTTCTTTTTCTTCTTCTCCCTCGAGAAAGGAAAATAATTATGAAAAGGAAGAAAAGAGGAAGAAGGAAGAAGGAAGAAGAAGAAGAAGTAAAGAAGAAAAAAGAGAAGAAGAAAGAATAGAGGAGAAGAAGAAAAATAGAATTTCTTCTTTCTCCTCTATTCCTTTCTTCTTCTCCTCTTCTTTTCTTCTTTTTCCTCTTCTTATTTATTTCTCCTCTTCTTCCTCTCTCTTTTTCTCCTTTCTTCCTCTTCTTATTTTCCTTTTCCTCTCATTCTTTAGTATTGCTTCTTTTAAAAAATGTTCAAATAGAAAATTTCAAAAAAACAAAGGTTTTGCCTTAATGCATTGTTCATATGAATATACAAACATTTTCATATTCTACAATAATTAATATCACCAAAAAAATCTATGAACAGAAAAAACCTAACTTTTCTAAAATCTATCTTTTGCATATATGAAAACATTATTTCACATATGAACAATAAATACATATATGAACAAAAACATGCTCTAACAATTTTTGAACATTACATATACACATAGCCACATACATACACATATACATTATATATATATATATATTAACAAAAACTAAACTAATAAAATGAAAAAAATAGAGCCGCATATATGTATATATAGCCACATACATACATATATATATACATTGAACAAAAAATTAAACTAATAAAATGAAAAAAATAGAGCTTGCAAGCGCGACGGCTCACAGCTGTGGCGGCGCGAGGGGCGGGCGACGGCGACGGGCAGTGCTCGGGCGCTGGGCGCTGGGTTGGGCGACGGCGACGGGCGCAGCTCGGCAGCGACGACGGCGGGCGCTGGCTCGAGGCTGGCGCTGGCTCGGAGGCCGGGCGACGACGACGGGCGCGGGCGACGGCGACGGCGACGGGAGGGACGGCGGGCGGTGTCGGGCAGCTCGGCGGCGCTGATGTGCTCGGCGCCGCTTGGGGGCAACTAGTGGCGGCGAACTCGCAAAATCGCGGCGTTACTTATATACAAGGAGATTGGTCCCTTGCAGGCACCAACCGACTAATGCTCATTAGTCCCGGCTGGTTCCACCAACCGACCAAAGGCCTCTTTTTCAAGAACCCAAAGGGCGGAAGTGCGGCAGATTTAGTCCCGTTGGTGGCACCAACCGACCACGCGCCTCTTAGTCCCGTTGAGCCACCAACCGGGACGAAGGCCTCAGGCCGCCTGCGATCGGGCCAAAGTTTAGTCCCACCTCGCTAGTTGAGAGGCGCGCAGAAGGGTTTATAAGCCCCACCGCCGCACCCTCTTGAACTCCTCTCTACTACAGGCTTATGGGCCTACTTGCTATCGCTTGTTCGATGGGCCCATCGGGTTTCTACGGGCCCGAATCCCGCCCAAAGTAGGGATTCAAGTCGTATTCAGGCCGTGGGGACACAGTAGGGGGCATTTTTTTCCTTTTTTTGTTTTCTTTACTTATTGTTGCTATTTTTATTTTTTCCATGTTTTTGTTTTGTTTTCTGCATTATTTATTTTCTTTTGTTTTTGCTTTATTTTTAATTCTTTTTGCTTTTAGTTTTAGGAGAATTATAAAGTTTCCGTTAGTGCCATTACTTTTCAAATTTGAAAACACTTTTTTTTTGTTTTCTTTCTTGCTTTATTTATTTTATTTTTCTTCTACTTACAACAAAATACTTATTGCTGTTTTTTGGTTTTGTTTCCTGCATTATTTATTTTCTTTTGTTTTTTGCTTTATTTTTTAATTCTTTTTTGCTTTTAGTTTTAGGAAAATTATAAATTTCCACTTTTTTTGTTTTTTTGTTTTCTTTCTTGCTTTATTTATTTTATTTTGTTTCTACTTACAACAAAATACTTATTGTTGCTATGTTTAATTATTACGAGGGCCGGACCATAAGACATTAAAGCATTTCAAATGAACTTTGAAAAAGTTGAAAGTTGGCATGGTATCATAAATTGACCCACACATAGCATGTGCATGTACAAAACGAACAATGGTATCATACTCGCCCATAAAGTTGGCATGGTATCATCATAATAGTTATGGAGAAAGTCTTTACTTTTTCTTCGCTTGTGTCATTTGCTTATTGCGCCAGAACCATGGATAATCTTCATCGCTTATCGATGTCGGGTGAGCCTTGACTTTAAAGGAGGAATTTCATGAAACTTTTCATAATCTTCGACATGTCTGCTTTGTCCTCCACTCCCACGATGTCCCTTTTCCCGAAAGAACTATGTGGCGCTTTGGCTCATCGTATGATGTATTCGCTTCTTTATCTTTTCTCTTTCTCGGTCTAGTAGACATGTCCTTCACATAGATAACCTGTGCCACATCATTGGCTAGGACGAACGGTTCGTCGCTGTATCCAAGATTTTTCAGATCCACCGTTGTCATTCCGCATCGTGGGTCTACATGCACTCCGCCTCCCGACAGATCACCCATTTGCACTTAAACAAAGGGACCTTAAAATCATGTCCGTCGTCAAGTTCCCATATGTCCACTATGTAACCATAATATGTGTCCTTTCCCTCTCGGTTGTTGCATCAAAGCGACACCGCTGTTTTGGTTGGTGCTCTTTTGATCTTGGTCAATCGTAAAATGTAATCCCATTTATCTCAGATCCTTTCCAAATCAATACACCAAAGATGGTCCCCTAGATAACAAGTACAGCTCATCACAAACAGTGTTGTCACCTTTGATACGTGCTTCCAACCAACTGCTGAAAGTCCTGATGTGTTCACATGTAATCCAGTCGTCGCACAGCTCCGGGTGTTTGGAGCGCAGATCGTTCTTGTGTTCATCGACATACGGGTCACCAAGGTAGAGTTCTATAGAACTGTAGTGGGCTTGAGACCAAGAATATCCGTCCCTGCATATTATTGAGTCCTTTCCAAGCGTGTTTTTCAAGTCAGTCCCCTCATACCGCGATTTAGGGAGACCTATCTTCTTAAGGCCAGAATGAAGTCAACACAAAACCCGATGACATCCTCTCGCTTGATGGCCCATGGAGATGCTTCCTTCTCGCCTAGCACGGTTACGGACATATTTCTTTAGGACTCCCATGAACCTCTCAAAGGGGTACATATTGTGTAGAAATACGGGCCCGTAATGACAATCTCGCCAACTAGATGAACTAGGACGCAAGGCCATGATATTGAACAAGGATGGTGGGAACACCAGCTCGAAACCGACAAGACATTGCACCACATCACCCTTAGCCTTGGTATGATTTCTGGATCGATCACCTTCGAGATATTGCATTGAGGAATGCACATAACTTCACAATGGCTAATCGGACGCTTTTCGTAGAAGCCCCTCAATGCAACCGGAGCAGCTATGCGTCATAATGACGTGGCAGTCATGAGACTTTAGGTTCAAACTTTTTCTCGCCATATTTATTATTCCTTTTATATTCGACGAGAAGCCGCCGACCTTCATACTAAGCAGGCATTCAAAGAAGATTTCCTTCTTTCTTTGGTAAGAGCATAGCCGGCAGGACCTTCATACCGCTTTGGAGGCATGCCGCCTTTTTCGTGCAAACGCTTGCAGGTCCTCCTGCGTCTCAGCTATATCTTTTGTCTTCCCATACACGCCCAAGAAGCCTAGCAAGTTCACGCAAAGGTTCTTCGTCACGCATCACGCCGATCAAGAGCGGACCTCTAGGTCTTTCCAAGAGGGTAGGTCCCAAAATATAGATTTCTTCTTCCACATCGGTGCGTGTCCCCAAATCACTCGGAACAGCTAGTCCGCCGACCCTTTCCAAAGATTACGGTAAATCATTGACCATAGTAGCACGTGATCACCGCACGCATGGCGCGCTTCTTCCGTGATCTGCCTTGCCTTTGAAATGCTTGCCTTTCTTTCGACATTGATGGTTGGTCGGAAGAAATCGACGATGGCCTGTGTACACATTCTTCCCGCAGCTTGCCGTATATACTATCGGTGTCAAGTAAACAGTGTGTGCATGCGTGGTATCCCTTGTTTGTCTGTCTCCGAAGGTTATCGAGAGCGCGCCAATCGTTGATGGTCACGAACAGCAACGCCTTTAGGTTAAATTCTCCTGCTTGTGCCGATCCAACGACGACACCGCTTCCATTCCACAGTTGTTAAAGTTCTTCAACTAATGGCCTTAGGTACACATCAATGTCATTGCCGGGTTGCTTAGGGCCTTGGATGAGAACTGCATCATAATGAACTTCCGCTCATGCACATCCTAGGAGGAAGGTTATACATACATAGAGTCATGGGCCGTGTGTGTGATTGCTGCTCGCTTCCCGAAAGGATTAATGCCATCCGCGCTTAAAGCAAACCATGCGCCCTTGGCTCACTTGCAAACTCATCCCAAGATTTCTCTTGATTTTTCTCCATCACGACCCGCCACCGGTGCTCTCAACTTCCGCCTTTCTTACGGTCCTCACTGTGCATCGCATCAACTTGGCATGCTCTCCGCTTCAACAGACATTTCAACCGTGGTATTATAGGAGCATACCACATCACCTTCGCAGAATCCTCTTCCGGGGCTCGCCACAACATCACCACGGTCATCTCGTCCGATCTTATATCAGTAATGCACCACATACCGGGCATGCGCTCAGATCCTTGTACGCACCGCGTAGAGGATGGAGTCATTAGGGCATGCATGTATCTTCCGCACCTCAAATCCTAGAGGGCATACGACCTTCTTTGCTGCGTATGTACCGTCGGGCAATTCGTTATCCTTGGAAGCTTCTTCTTCAATATTTTAAGTAGCTTCAAATCCTTTGTCGCATAGCATTCTCTCGCCTTCCATCGCAGCAATTCCAAAGACGGTACCGAGCTTTGTGTTGCCATCTTTGCAATTGGGGTACAACCCTTTTTGTGTTCCTCTAGCATGTGATCGAACTTCGCTTCTCCTTTGACTTTCACATTGTGTCCTTGCATCGACAATGACCAAGCGGAGATCATGATCATCGGGCACATCGTCTGTTCCTCTTGATCTTCAGCAGCTTCGCCATTGCAAAGATCATCGCGCACATCGTCTGTTCCTCTTGATCTTCTAGAGCATCACCGTATTCGGGGGCACATAGTTGTCATCGATTCTTCTTCTTCGCCGCCTTCCATCATAACCCCTATTTCTCCGTGCCTCGCCCAAACATTATAGTGTGGCATGAAACCCTTGTAAAGGTGTGGGTGTGGAGGATTTTTCGTCGAGTAAGACTTCAGATTCCCACATATAGGGCATGGACAACACATAAAACCATTCTCGCTTGTTTGCCTTAGACAATACGAGAAAATTATGCACACCCTTAATGTACTCGAGGTGTGTCTTGAACCGCATATCCATTGCCGGTTCATCTGTGCATTATATATAATTATGTGTCAAAATCATTACAGTAACATCATGAATAGATAATTATGAACAAATTAATAGAAGTTCATCATCACATTAAAACCAGAGTACATACATAGTTCTCATCTAACAACATAAAGCTCGCAGAGCATCTAAATTAGTTAAACCATACACTGAAACTATGTAAAACATTTCAATGCGAAACAAATGCGATCATAATCGCAACCAATGTAACAACCGATCCAACGGCATAATGATACCAAGCCTCGGTATGAATGGCATATTTTCTAATCTTTCTAATCTTCAAGCGCATTGCATCCATCTTGATCTTGTGATCATCGATTTACATCCGCAACATGCAACTCCAATAACATCTTCTCCTCAATTTTTCTAATTTTTTCCTTTAACAAATTGTTTTCTTCTTCAACTAAATTTAACCTCTCGACAATAGGGTCGGTTGAATTTCCGTTCAACAACCTCCTAGATGAATAAAATCTATGTCACGTTGGTCTCGCATAATTGTCATAAATAATAAATGAACCAATAGTTATGAAAAGATAATATATACCACATCCGAATCATAGACAGACGAGGGCCGACGGGCGGATACCAAAACCATCGCACTATATAAGATGCAATAATAAAAGTAAGAAAATTATACAAGTATCTATCTAAACATACAAATAAGAATATTTTTCCTTTCGTAAAGAAGATAAGAACAAGAAGCTCACCACGGTGGTGCCGGGCGATGAGATCGGTGCGGGTGATCGACGACGTTGAAGACGGGGACGGGGCGTGACGGACCGCTAAACCTAGACAAATATTGAGGAAAATGGAGCTTGGCGGTCGAGCTTTGAGAGGAGAAACCTTAAGTAGTGTGGCCCGGCATTCCATCGAACACCTTGTGTGCATAGGAGGTGAGCTAGAGCACCACCAAGCCCTCTCCCCTCGGCCGAAAAAAACAGAGCAAAGGTGCTCGCTTCTTGCGCGAGGGGGTATATATAGGCACTACCATTGGTCCCGGCTGGTCGCATCTAAACGGACTAAAGGGTTGCCTTTGGTCCCTGTTCACGCCACCAACCGGGACCAATGGTGGTGGGCCAGGAGTGCGGCCCATTGGTCCCGGTTCGCCCCACCAACCGGGACCAAAAGGTCCAGACGAACCGGACCAAGGGCCCACGGGTCGGCCGCCCTCGGGCTCACGAACCGGTCAATGTTTCATTGGTCCCGGTTCTGGATTGAACCGGGACTAATGGGCTGGACCGGCCTGGACCATTGCCCCCTTTTCTACTAGTGCATGGTAGTGAAATGTCGGTTTGCTCTGTGTACATTCTTAGCCCATATGACACGGAACATCGTCGCGCTATGCAATCCAGAGTAGTTAAGCTCCCATATCTCTTCGACCCTTCCGCAATATCTTTCAATTACATTCCCGGTCATGGCTTCCATCGTCACCCTTGAGTTTTTGGTCATCACTATTTATATCTTTCTCCTCCTTGTAGAACGTGTATCCGTTGATATCGTATGCTTGATAAGTCGCGAGGTTGGTCAAGGGGCCATGTGCTAAGGCATATATGAGTGTTCCGTCGACAACCTCTTCCGGGATTAGCCGTAACTCGCTTTTTGAACCAACGCATTAAAGTGGAGTTGTGCTCTAATAACTTCAGCGTCCGCCCCGTGCACCCCACGGTCATGGTACTTCTTTGCGATGGTCTCTTTCTGTAGTGTCACGAAATCTTCTAGCACATCTAGGTGTTGTAGCACTACTAAGTTTGCCCTGTCAAGGTCGATTTGTCGGCCCGAGCGTAACACATTCACATCCCTATGACCGTTGGTGTGACCTTCGCCTTCGAGCCTTCCATAGTGCTTGTTGACGGGCAAACCAACAACAGGGTCTCTAGTGCCTACTAGATAACTCTCACAGAAACAGATGCACTCTTTGATCAGATGTCCCTAGGCTATGCTTCCATCTGGACGGGACATGTTACGAACGTATCCTTTGATGACCCCATTCATCCTCTCGAACGGCATCATGCTATGCAGGAATGTCAGCCCTAGGTCGATGATGTCGTCCATGATGTGGACACATAGATGCACCATGACATCAAAGAACGCGGGTGGGAAGTACATCTCTAGCTCATTCAGTATGACAACGATCTCTTCCTGTATCCTATGGAGTTGCTTCACACTGATCGACTTTTGAGAGATAGCATCAAAAAAGTGGCATAGGTCAGTAAGCATCTCACGCACATGTGTGTCTATAATCCCTCTAGGTGCAACCGAGAGTAACTGCGTCATCATCACATGACAGTCGTGAGACTTCATCCCACTGAACCTTTTTTCTTAGTGTCTAGATATCTGCTTATCTTCTCACAGTACCCGGAACTAACTTTGATTTCGGCAAGGCACTTGAACAATTGATCGACCTCCTTCGGATCTAAGGTGAAGCAAAAGGGGGGGGGCAATATTGTTCTTCCTTCTTGTTTACTTTTTTGCCCCTATCTTCCGTCTTCATCTCCGTCTCGGTCTCCTCTGACGACCTTTTACCGGGCATTTGGAGATCTTTCCTGATATTCAAAAATTCCAAGTCTTTTCTTGACTTCGGCCCATTCTTGGTCCTCTCCGGCATGTTCATCAATGTTCCAAGCAAACTCTCAAGGACATTTTTTGTGATATGCATTTGATCAAGGCTATGAGGCGTGTTGAGTATGGGCCAGTATTCCAAGTCCCAGAAAACAGATCTCATCTTCCATATCTTCAGCAGGGGCTCCGGCGCCTTTTTCTTCGTCTTTCCCGGCGAGGGGCACTATTCCCAGTTCTTCAATAACTCATATATTTATGCACCGCTACGCTTAATTGGAGCACCTCGATGCTCAGCCTTACCATTGAATAGACCTCCACGCTTTCTCCATGGGTCATCCTTAGCGAGCCATCTTCGATGCCCCATGTACATGATTTT
Organism: Aegilops speltoides; assembly: GCA_021437245.1. NCBI lineage: Eukaryota > Viridiplantae > Streptophyta > Magnoliopsida > Poales > Poaceae > Aegilops > Aegilops speltoides. Next base: position 57,645 of record JAHHZJ010002668.1, on the reverse strand, counting down.
CGAAGACCCGCCATCTTTCGGTAGCTGCAGAGAAGTTGTATCATCCATGCACCTCGTGCATCCGCAATATCCGTGGCACACCTGGTCAGAGAGATAGCCGTAACCGAGATAGTCCTGCACCATCGTGATCAGCACGGCTCTCATGTAGAAATACTCTCCTTTGCTTGCATCCCATGTCTTGGCCGGCATTTTCCATAAGGTATGTAGCTCCTCTTTCAGTAACCCAAGATACAGATATATATCATTTCCCGGTTGTCTCGGCCCTTGAATAAGCATAGCCATGTGTATGTATTTTTCCTTCATGCACAAACAGGGGGGAGGTTGTACATCCATACAAACATGGGCCATGTGCTATGATTGGTGTTCTGGTTGCCAAATGGATTCATGCCATCACTACTAGCGCCAAGCACGATGCTCCTTGGATCATTTGCGAAAAATTCAAATTCAGCATTTAATGCTCTACACTGGCTAGCATCTGCGACGTGTCTCAGCTTCGGCTCATCTCCGTCATCTGCTTCACCCTCTCCAAGGTACAGCAAGATAAGCTTTGCTTCCTTATATTCATTTAAATACCGCCAGAGACGCGGAGTGATCGGAAAGTACCATACAACTTTCTGTGGAGCTTTCTTTCCAGACTTTTTATATCGTGAAGCATTGAACTTTGGACAGATGGTTTTTTCCGCGTCCTCACTCCGATATATGATGCAATCATTGATGTATGTGTGATATCTAATATGTGGCAGATCAAGAGGGCACACGATTTTCTTTGCCTCCTCGACACTAGTAGGACACAGGCTTCCCATGGGAGGAACCTTCTTTAGGTACTTCAAAATCTCATCCAGGCTTGTATCTGTCCATTTGTTTTTTGCCTTCGTCTTTACAAGTTCTAGTGTGAAACTCAAGCGGGTCACCTTGGGATTGCAACCATCATACAAAGGAGTCATCGAGTCTACCTCCAGTTGCGCCAGTTTGGCCTCCTCTCTTGAATCACCTCTATAGCTAGTCGTCTTCTTGAGATGCAGGTCTCGAACATGCGGGTCCCGCATGGCTGAACTTAGTAGCAACAAAGACGGCGGCGTGTCCGCGTCTTCTCCTCCTTAAACTGCCTCTTCGTCATTGATATTTCCGAGGCCGTCTTCCTCTTTGGGCACATAATCGGTCATCTCTTCGTCTAGTGGCCCCATGTCGTTATTTCCTGCCCCGTCGACGTCCTCATCATCATCAAATTCATCATCTTCACTTATCCACCGAGTATGGCCATGCATGAAACCATGCATGACCAGGTGCGCCTTGAATTTACTACCCTGAAAGGGGTCGAGCCTGACTCTTCCTTTGCATTTTCTACACGGACATAAAACATTCTTCAGTCTTTTTTCATACATGTCATCCACAGCGGATTGCCAGTATCTTTCCACCATCCTTCCATTGACCTTCATGATCACCTGCGCGCGGAGCAAATATTATAACCACGTATGTATGCATGCATGGATCAAATTCATACAAAAATTTGGCATGACCTTCCCTAAACATAGGACATATTGAGTTTGCATGCCCGAAATTCACCGAAATGGAATTGAATCGACATTTCGGCAAAACATAGGCAACTCATGTCACCCACATTATTCCATCAAATACACAATGTAGGAAACTCAAATTATGCCACACACAATTCAGTATATATATCCAGATATCGCCCATATATATGTAGGACAAATGTTTCCTACAAGCAGTGGTAGTTACCACCACTTGCGTTTTGTATGTTGTATGTAGTATCTGTCGAAACTGAGAGTATGTACGTGTAGTATGTAGTATATAACAATGATTATGTAGTATATATACAAATTTTTAGGTAGTATGTACCATTTTTTGAGTATGCTCTTTTTTACGTACAAATATGTATGTATTTCACAAATATAACAAAAACTATGGGCTGATATGCAATTTTTTCATGTAACTTGTTTTGAAATATCTTAGATATAGTATACGAACATATTTAAAATAATAAAATAGTATATATAGTACCACATGCTAGTATATGAGACATGTGGGGTAACTACCACCGGATGGTAGGATGGATTTTCCCTATATATATATATATTATATTTATATACATTATATGTATATATATATATTATATTTATGTATATATATACACATATCTATACTATCTATATAGTATACGAGTAACACACAATATGGACCGTTAGATAGTTTCAATCGAACAGCTGAAATTGGTTTCCTCAAGTCCTGAATTGTTGTGGTGCAATATATACCATTGGATCTGAAAATCGAACGGCTGCTACTCCAAGGATTCGCGCGGGTGCAGCCTGTCTCCTGCAAGCGCACATGGCAGCTGCCAGGCTGATCTGATCATGTAACATATGGGGTCCATCTCTGCACCTTCCAGTGAGCACCACAGGATTCCTTTTTTATTTCTTTTACATCTACTCCTGCGAAACGAAAGGAAGCCCTGCTCGGTAGAAACCTCCAGAAAACAATCAACCTCAAATGCTTCAAGTCTCCATGATACAAACGGAAAGTTATTAGACTAGATAATAAAAAATAAATACCTATCTTTGTTCGCCGCAAAAAGAACATCCCGCTGGTCCACCTGCCAATATAATTTTGCGATTTTTTGGACAATATATTCTCCTAAAGTAAATATTTTTTCTTCTTTTACATTTTTTATCGATCTATATTTAAAGCAATATGTGCACATAGTTAAATATGTATTATTTCCAGCAAAAAATATTTGCATTTCATATCTTCCAAACTACGTACATCATATGGACATAATAGGAATACATGACTTTTGGTGTTGTCAAAATCAATAATTGAATAGATATATGTTGATGATACGGTACTTAATAAGGAAAACACATGTCTTAGATAAAATGTCAAGCGCATATTTGAGAACCTCGGAAAATATTTTATGATCGTTTTCATGTTTATTAGGTTTAAGATTGTGAGTTGTGACTATTTTAATATTTAAGAAAAAAAATATCTATATATTGTTAATATAGCCTTCACGTGGTCTGCCATATGGGCCTAACGTAAGGATCAACGATACATGGTGGAAATCTTTAATGGTTTATTTCGGGGTTTTATCGACACAGTGCACTAACTGGGTAAAGGGCATGTGAAAAAAATGTAGATAAAACTAAAAGAAAAATAATAGCAACTCCTTCAAATGTTGAATTAAGGGCCCACCTGCATGTCACATACCTAAAAATAATTTGTTTCAGTATGTTCTGTTGATAGTCCGATTCACGGCAACTTCATCTCCTCCCCAATTCAGCGTTGTTCTTCTTCTTTATGGAACCATCGCCCCACTACATCCCAATAACTCACCGCCCCACCCTTGCCCCGCTCCATTCCACCACTTCTGCCACTTCGGCCTCCCTCTAATCCCCGTCAGATTCCATCGTCGGCGAGCTCCCCACACCCACCTTGCACCCGAACACATCAATCTATGACTCCCTTCTACCGACAACGACGTTGTCGCGTGGTCCCCTGTTCCTGGTAGCTCCTGCCTAACACGCTAGGTGAGTTATTCAATACTTTTTGGTGCGTGATTAAGCATTGACGTGCAAAGCACGTGCAACTAACTAGTATATATATAGTTTCGGTCCTATCCACACAAACACCTTTTTTTTTGCTCACCTATGTGTCGAGAAAGATATCGAACACCTTTCTTATTAATTACCTAGTAGCTCTAGATATATAGCTCTAACTAGCTAGGTAGCTAGGGAGAGAGAGAGAGCTAGCTAGCTAGGGAGATAGTGGGAGAGGAGAGGGAGAGAAGAGGGAAGGCATGGAAGAGTGGGGAGGGCAAAGAAGAGGGGAAGGGAGGGCATTAATGGAGGGGGTGGTGGTGGAGGGCACAAAGAAAAGGGGGGTGGTGGAGGGCAAAGAAGAGGGGGAGGGAGGGGGCTCTAATGGAGGGGTGGTGGAGGGGCAAAGAAGATGGGGAGGGGGCTCTAATAGAGGGGTGGTTCTCGTGGTGGACACACGGCAGATGCCAAGGGATGGCTAAAGAGAGGAGGAGGCTCGAGGGCACTGGTGGGCTCTAGAGGCAAGGTTGGCATGCGCGGGCGCAGGACGCCGGACATACCCAGGTTCGGGGCTCTCCGGAGAGATAACACCCCTAGTCCTGCCGAATTTGGTTGGATGGTGATTGATAGTACAATGTTGCTCCTGGAGCTATGTGGAGGAGGAAGGAAGCTGGCCAAGGCTTGGGCTGCTCCTTCTCTCCCGTACTGCTGTTGGATGGCTAGTTCTATGCTTGCTTGTGCTTCTGCTTCTTACTCTCTCGTATCTTACATGCGATTGCGATGCCGATGCCTCTGTAGGCGTGGGTTCCTGGGGGGGTTTATAGATCAACCCACCTGGGGTTACAATGGTAATATGCTGAGTTGGTGGGTCCGTATAGTCGGTGTCCGGGACACCGAGCTAGGTCCCGCTCGTGGGCTTGTGGTTCGCCGGGTTCCCCTAGGCACGGGCCCCGCATGCCTAGGGGGACTGTGCATCGTCTTGTCAATCGTCAGGGCGTGGCCGAGTCGAGTCATGTACAATGTTCTCCATTGGGCTGCCGCTTGCTGTCGTCAGCAATGAGGGCGGGAGCACTGTTGCCACGCCAGCCTTGGTCAGCGGGTAGGTGAGGGGCACTGTTGCCATGCCTCGGCTAACCACAGGCATGGGTGGAAACACTGTTGTCTTGGTCATCGGTGGTTCAGGTCTCGTCCCATCGTACGGCCTGGATGGGACGGGAGCTGACCCGTGGCTGGGTTGCCGTGGACGCCACGGGTGGGCTGGCTTGCCGTGGAAGCCTTGGTTGCGCCGAGTTGAGTCGTCTTGCGCCAGTTGCTGTGGCCGGGTTGACGTACCTTGCCAGGTTGGGGAGTTTGGCCGGGTTGCGGGCCCTGCCAGGTCGAGCGACCCGGTCAGGCACGTGTCGGTTTGCGAGGTGATGCGGGCCCCGCTGTTTTTGAAAAGGATCCGGGTTCTGTTGCCTGCTCGGGGTTCATCCCCCCCGACAGTGGTGGAGGGGCAAAGAAGAGGGGGAGGGAGGGCTCTACTCGAGGGGTGGTGGAGGGGGAGCATTGAAAGGAACAAACAAGGTGCAAGGAAAGGGGGGAAAGGAAGGGGGAAGAAGAGAGGGGAGGAAGAAGGGGAACGGTGGTAGGTGGCTGGCAGGCATAGCAGTAGCGCAGGTCACCTATACACGCTACTGCTATGGCAGCTTGCAAAATAACTACGGCTGGGGTTGCACTACTTATAGCGCGGGAAAGAAACACACGCTACTGGCAAAATGTTATACATAGAAAAATTAGCAGTAGCGCGCTTAGACAAACAGGCGCTATAGATACTAAACTAGTAGTAGCGCAGGTTGGAGGACAGGCGCTGCTGCTATTTTGTGACCAGGGAGTGTGGTGTGTTACACTTAGTAGTAGCGTGCGGCTAGGTAACACGCGCTACTGCTAACTGATACCAATAGCGCTGTTCATAGACAGCGCTACTACTAACTACTAGTAGCGTGGGGTTGTAAACAAACGCTACTGGTAAACTTCTATCTATAGGCATTTTCCTCGTAGTGGTAGTGGAACTTCTTCTAGCTCCGACCGATCAAGTACCGAACGCATGGCACCTTCGAGTTCTACACACATTCAGTGCGATGATGTCCCTCACCTTCTTGATCCAGCAAGGTGTCAAGGAAGTAGATGAGTTCCGTTAACATGACAGCATAGTGATGGTGATGGTGAAGTGGTCCGCGCAGGGCTTTGCCTAAGCACCGCGAGAATATGACCGAGGCTGTAAACTATGGAGGGGGGCGCCGCACATGGCTAAAGATTGTTGTTGTGTGTTCTAGGCGCCCCTACCAATGTATATATAGACGGGATGGGGAGGGGAGCAGCAAGGGGCGCCCCAAGTAGGAGGAATCCTACTTGGGGGCCTCCTCCAATTCGGCCTCCGCCTTCCTTTTTTGCTGGAGAGAAAAGGGAGGGGGGAAAGAGAGAAGTAGGGGGGGCGAACCCCTTCTCCTCCTTCTCCAATTCAGCCACATGCCTAAGGGAGGCGCACCACCCCTTGTGGGCTGGTGTGCTCCCCTCTTATGGCCCATATCTTCCCCCCGGGGGTTCCCGTAACCCCCCGGTACTCCGATAAATACCCGATACTACCCGGAACACTTCCGGTGTCCGAATACTATTGTCCTATATATCAATCTTTACCTCTCGACCATTTCAAGACTCCTCGTCATGTCTGTGATCTCATTCGGGACTCCGAACAACATTTGGTCACCAAATCACATAACTCATATAATACTAAATCGTCATCGAACGTTAAGTGTGCGGACCCTACGGGTTCGAGAACTATGTAGACATGACCGAGACACCTCTCCGGTCAATAACCAATAGCGGAACCTGGAAGCTCATATTGGCTCCCACATATTCTACGAAGATCTTTATCAGTCGAACCGTTATGACAACATAATTTATTCCCTTTGTCCATCGGTATGTTACTTGCCCGAGATTCAATCGTCGGTATCTTCATACCAATTGAATCTCGTTACCGGGAAGTCTCTTTACTCGTTCCGTAATGTATCATCCTGCAACTAACTCATTACTCACTTTTCTTGCAAGGCTTCTTATGATGTGCATTACCGAGAGGGCCTAGAGATACCTCTCCAATACTCAGAGTGACAAATCCTACTCTCGATCTATGCCAACCCAACAAACACCTTCAGATATACATGTAGAGCATATTTATAATCACCCAGTTATGTTGTGACATTTGATAGCACACAAGGTATTCCTCCAGTATTCCGGAGTTGCATAATCTAATAGTCAAAGGAATATATATATGACATGAAGAAAGGAATAGCAATAAAACCGAACGATCAATATGCTAAGCTAATGGATGGGTCTTGTCCATCACATCATTCTCCTAATGATGTGATCCCGTTATCAAATGACAACTCATGTCCATGGTCAGGAAAGCTTAGCCATCTTTGATCAACAAGGTAGTCAAGTAGAGGGTCACTAGGGACATAGTGTTTGTCTATGTATTCACACATGTATTTAGGTTTCTGATCAATACAATTCTAGCATGAATAATAAACATGTATCATGAATAAGGAGTTATAAAATAACAACTTTATTATTGCCTCTAGGGCACATTTCCTTCATATCTTGCTGAGGCGTACTCCGCTTGAGTGGGAATGAGGTCTAGTGACACCTTACCAAGCTATGGGTGTTGCACCTTGCCATCCTAATCTAGGACCAGCCACAACTTGGCTAGTGAAGAGGAGGGTGTCATGCCTTCTTGGTTGTTGGAATCCCCTGGGATTAGGTTCCTTCCCCAAGCTCTAGATCGAGATCCGACCCCGCCCCTACGGCCACAACCTACCCCCTCATCCCCTTCCCGAGAAAAAGTCAGGTGCATCCTCAATGGATTGCTCCACGAGGTAGTGACACTTCCTTGTGTTGACTAGACTTGGGGCTATGGAGGATGCATCTACCGGTTGGGGGAGAGCTGGGCCTCCGCCATGCATCAGGTTGCGCCCTTGGGGCCCTCAAAGGTGCCTGGTCCCCACCCCATGGATCCTCCACTCGAGGTAACATGGCAGAGCTCTGAGTGTTTGCCTAGTCCAGGTGGGCTTTGTAGACACGTAGTTAGCCCATGGAGTCTACACTAGAATCCAAGCATCCAAAACTGAAGATCTGCCCATCAGTGAAGGTGATGGACTAGAAAAAATCTTTGCCTACATGGAATGGAACTGAAGATGACCAAGGGTTGGGCCTTGGCTAGCCGCCTGCTTGTCAGGATTTGAGGTCGAATGGGCCAACTAAATATGATTGACGGATCTACATGTGCCATCCCTACCTGGCACACCAACTGTCGGAGTTCCATGCGACTGTGCTGTCGGAGGACAGCTACTTTTCGGTGGTGGTGATTGTCGGCCTATCAAGTTTACCAAGTTTTGGGACTACCTAGGGTGAGGTAAGACCGTAATCATTCCTTTGGAGTTCTATTATTGCGGTGGTTGCTGGGGATCTAGGGGACCAGGGGATCACGAGGCAGATTTGTTCTAGTGGTTCAACCCAATCTTCCTAGCTGCGGAGAGAGTGGTTCTTCTCAGAGGACATATGCTAGGTTTGTTCTTCTTCTCTCTTAAAGGGGTCCCTAGATCTACCTTATATATTGCAGCCCCTTGGGTTACATTCACTCACTAACCATCTCGGGAGCTTTGACCCGATATGCGGGTTGTTAGGTTGACTTGTTACCCTGATCTTTTTCGTCCTTCTTTTGGTACATATCCCCCCATTCCTTGTTCCCACGGCAGTAGGCAAGCTGACACCATTGGCCTTCCAAAGGCGGATTGGCAACATAGATACGTCCATGAAAACATGATCACCAAGCTCTAAAAGGAGGAGAAAATTTACTGGTATGCAAGCAGACACCAATCTTGGTTACTTAAAGGATACACAAACACGGGTTATTTTCATGACATTGACAATTGCCGCAAGAGTGAAACATCGATCACACATCGTATTTCCGATCAGGTGGAAATCGACTTCCTTGACTAAAGGTCTCCAAGAGCACAATTGCAACTTCTATGTTGATCTCATCGGCGTGGAGGGGTCCAGAAGGGCTTTACCCAACAACGAGGCCATCTCCCTATCATTTCACGAAGCTGAAGTCGATGTGACGCTCATCTATGAGGATAGTCACAACTCTAGTTTCATGTGGATTCCCGATAGATTTCTTTAAGCGTCGTTGGAGTCTTATTAAGCCCCTTATTAGTAGCATCATCGACAGGTTTGCTCTCCGGATGATTAACTTTAAACACATCAAATTTTCTACTGTTTCCCTTATCCCTAAATTTCCTGGGGTGGATTGTAATTAACAGTGTTGTTTTTTGTTATTAACATTCTATTTAACTTAGTGGTCAATGTGTATGCTATGCGGTTGGGTCACATATGGCCATCATGATTGTCGATCACTGTCAAATTGTCTTCATTAAGGGTTGACATAATTTGGAGGGCGTCTTATCCCTCCATGAGGTGTGCATGTACTTACAATCATTTCGAGTAAGCCTATGGTAGAGTTAGCTGGTCGTTCCTTCACGAAGTCTTGCTTAGTAAAGTTTTCCACTCTCCATGCTAGTTTTGTCCATTGAATTTTGCAACTTGTCTTCGGAGGATAGACTATGTTTTGTATTAACGTGGTGGTTGGCCCTTTCTTAGAATCAAGTGTGGCCTTAGGTAAGGTGACCCCATCTCCTCCTTCTCTTTGAAATTGCCTCTTACATCCTCTCTAGCTACTATGCTGAACAAAGCCAAACTAGCGGGGCACCTCGAGGGGGTGGTGTCCCATCTTATTCTAGGGGGACTTCTCATATACAATATGCGGATGACACCTTGGTCCTATTCGAACCTGACGAACATAGCATATCCATGGTAAAGATCGTTAACAAATGTTTTGAAGCCATGTCAGAAATGAAAATTAATTTCTCTAAAAGAGAAGTGGTCTCCATGGGTACAGACCACGATGAGGGGGTGAGCATAGCTAATTTTTTGAACTGTAAGCTTTTTGAATTCCTCAGTACCTATCATGGGCTCCCCGCTCCCAACAAAGCCTTTTCAGCACTAATTGGGAGCTCATCGCCTGTAAGTTTGAGAAACGGGTTGACCAGTGGCAACGAAAACTCATGTACTTGGGGGCGAGGTTGAATATCACTAATGCATGCCTCTCCCCACACCCTCTTAGTATGTGATGGGCTGATTTATTCTAGGTGATGGGACGCACAACCATTTCGAGACAGTTATGCATGTATTCTTTTGGGAAGGGGACACTATCAAACCTAAATGTCACATGGTCCATTGGGAGGACATATGCGTGCCTAAAATCCCAAGGAGGTTTAGGGACTGTCAACTGCAAGAAAATAAACCTTGGCCTCTTAACAAAGTAGATATAGAGGACCCCTTAAAACGAGATGAGTCCCATTGCCCTACTCTTAAATGCTAAATACTTTTGTAATTACTCGTTGTTCACATAAAAAGGGGGCTCCCAGTTCTGAACCAGATCCAAAAATGCAAAGAGATCTTTAATTTGGGTGCCCATTTTTTGTTTGGCGATGGGGTCGACACAAAGTCCTGGCTTACTAAACGGCTCTATAACACCCCTTTATATGTGAAATATCCAAATCTCTTCGTCATTTCTATTGATCCATAATACTACTTTAAGAACATGTTGTGCCCAAACTTATTAATCTTTCCTTCCCCAGAAATCCTAACACTGAGGAGAGGATATCCTAGGAAGCCATGCTACTTGATCTAGGTCAGGCCCATCTCTCGGATGAAAGAGACATCATTACTTGGGACCTTAAAGCATCAGGTTGCCCCTCGGTGAATGCTATGTACGCAAAACTTGTTCATGGCCCTCCTATCCGCTATGCCAAAGCCATTTGGTCAACAAATGTCCCACTCAAAATCCTAATCTTCCTTTGGCAAGCAGCCAAATATCGTCTCCCCTCGGCCCTCAACCTTCAGAAATGTCACAGGCTGAGATAGGCTCGTGTTCACTTTCTGAGGCTCCAGAAGACGTTGATCATATCTTGTTTCCAATGCGCGGCGGCCAAATTCTTCTGGAGTTGTGTTCGGGAAAGCTTCGACTGTAACTGGGACCTCAATTCGTTTCAAGAGATCCTACTCCCCATTCCCGGTACTCGTGGGCAACATCGTAGAATCATTTGGCATATGTTCACAGCCTTGGCATGGGCACTTTGGACCTGCCGCCGGCCATAAGCTTACGATGGAGGGTTACATCCCGCATCACCTTTCTAACTACATTTTTAAGCGGTCCTTTTTTTAAAGTGGAGGCCTCTCAAAAGAGCAATCACAATGAGGTGGCACAAGTGGTACAAAACAAGATTAGAGACGTCCACTCCATCAAGATAAGCAACCTCACTTGATGTTGTCGTTGGGCGCGCCCCATCGCGTCATGCTTTCCCGGTTTCCCTTACGTAGCATGTTTCCTTTCGGGATGGTATGTAACCTGCAATTAGCATTTGCTCTCGTTGCGCCATCTTAACCCTTATGTTCTTGGTGGATTTATTATCTTTAAAGCCGGGTGATTCTTGCGCCTTTTATCTAAAAAACTTCAAAACTGTAAAAGCTAAAACTTTACAATAGTAGTTTTAGGATAACAAGAACGATTCCTAAAAATGCGTAAATTCATAATATAATTGAAAAGGAAAACCTCAAATATAGACATAACCCAAAAAAAGTAGGTGACAAGCACTTATGTGGTTACACATGCAAAAATAACAAGCAATTATTTGGTTAGAAGGGAATTATACCCCAGATACTACCCATAGATTAATCAAAATAAGCAAACAACACGCGAAAAACAGAATCTGTCAAAAACAGAACAGTTTGTGGTAATCTGTAACTCTCGAATACTTATGTAACTTCAAAAATTCTGAAATAAATTTGTGGACGTGAGGAATTTGTCTATTAATCTTCCCCAAAAAGAATCCACTCAAAATCACTCTTCTGTTAGAAATGACAAATAATCTCGTGAGCGCAAAAGTTTCTGTTTTCAGCAAGATCAAATCAACTTTCACCCAAGTCTTCCCAAAGGTTCTACTTGGCACAAACACTAACTAAAACATAAAACCACATATAACCTGAGGCTAGATGAATTATTTACTAAACAGGAGCAAAAAGCAAAGAACAAAAATAAAATTGGGTTGCCTCCCAACAAGCGCTATCGTTTAACGCCCTTAGCTAGGCATAAAGACACGAATAGATCTAGGTATTGCCATCTTCGGTATGCAATCCATAAGTGTCTCTCATAATAGATTCATAAGACAATTTAATTTTCTTCCTAGAAAAGTGTTCCATGCCTATCCTTAACAGAAATTGGAATCTAATGTTTCCTTCTTTCATATCAATAATTGCACCAATCGTTCTAAGGAAAGGTCTACCAAGAATAATAGGACATGTAGGATTGCAATCTATATCAAGAACAATGAAATCTACGGCACATAATTCCTATTTTCAACAATAACAACATCATTAATCCTTCCCATAGGTTTCCTAATAGTGGAATCCGCAAGATGCAAATTTAAAGAACAATCATCAAATTCACAGAAACCTAACACATCACACAAAGTTTTTGGAATTGTGGAAACACTAGCACCCAAATCACACAAAGCATAGCACTCACAATCTTTAATCTTAATCTTAATAGTAGGTTCCCACTTATCATATAGTTTTCTAGGGATAGAAACTTCTAGTTCAAGCTTTTCTTCAAAAGATTGCATCATAGCACCAATGATATGTTTAGTAAAAGCTTGGGTTTGATTCTAAGCATGAGGAGAATTTAACACGGATTGCAACAAGGAAATACAATCTATTAAAGAACAATTATCATAATTAAATTCCTTGAAATCCAAAAAAGTGGGTTCATTGCTACTTAAAGTCTTGACCTCTCCAATCCCACTTTTATCAATTTTTGCATCTAGATCTAAAAACTCCGAGACGCCTTTTAACTAAATTTGACTCATCTCCAGTCCCATGTTTATCAAGATTCATATTGGAAAAAATATATTTAATAGGAGTTGCATAATTCACTTTTAGATCCTCATCATTATTATCATGAAAACTAGAAGAACACGCTTTTACAAACCAATCTTTTTTAGCACGCATCTTAGCGGTTCTTTATTTGCACTCATCAACGGAAATTCTCATGGATTTGAGAGACTCATCGATATCATGCTTAGGTGGGATAGATCTAAGTTTCAAAGAATCAACATCAAGAGAAATTCTATCCACGTTCCTAGCCAAATCATCGATCTTGAGAAATTTTTCTTCAATCAAAGCATTGAAATTCTTTTGCGAACTCATAAATTCTTTAACACTATTCTCAAAATCAGAGGGCATCTTATTAAAATTTCCATAAGAATTGTTGTAGGAATTACCATAATTATTAGAATAATTACTAGGAAACGGCCTAGGATTAAAATTGCCTCTATACGCATTCTTACCAAAATTGTTCCTACCAACAAAATTCACATCCATAGATTCATTATTATTCTCAATCAAAGTGGACAAAGGCATATCATTAGGATCAGAAGAAACACTTTTATTAGCAAATAGTTTCATAAGTTCATCCATCTTTCCACTCAAAACATTAATCTCTTCAGTTGCATGAACTTTTTTACTAGTGGATCTTTCGGTGTGCCATTGAGAATAATTAACCATAAAATTATCTAGGAGCTTCGTAGCCTCTCCTAAAGTGATTTCCATAAAAGTGCCTCCCGTGGCCGAATCTAAAAGATTTCTAGAAAAAAATTCAATCCGGCATAATTTTTTTGTATAATCACCCACAAATTCAAACCATATGTAGGGCAATTACGTATCATCAATTTCATCCTCTCCCAAGATTGTGCAACATGCTCATGATCAAGTTGCTTAAAATTCATAATATCATTCCTAAGGGAGATGATCTTAGTGGGAGTAAAATACTTAGAGATGAAAGCATCTTTACACTTATTCCATGAATCAATACTACTTTTGGGCAAAGATGAAAAACAAGTTTTAGCACGATCTCTAAGTGAAAACGGAAATAGCTTCAATTTAACAATATCATTATCCACATCTTTCTTCTTTTGCATATCAGATAAATCAACTAAATTGTTTAGATGGGATGCGACATCTTCACTAGGAAGGCCAGAAAATTGATCTTTCATAACAAGATTCAACAAAGCGGCATTAGTTTCACAAGATTCAACAATGTAGTAGGGGCAATCGGAGTGCTAATAAAATCATTGTTGTTGGTATTGGAAAAATCACACAATTTAGTATTATCTTGAGCCATATCGTGACAAAGCAATCAGTCCAACACGAAGCACACAAGAAGCAAGAAAAAAGAGACGATCGGAAGAAGGGCGAAGAAAAGGCAAAGGTTTATGAAAATCATTTTAGAAGTGGGAAGAGGAAAACGAGAGGCGAATGGTGAATAATGTAATGCAAGGGAGAAGAGTTTATGATGAGTACTTTGTATGGCTTGACTTGACGTAGATCTCCCCGGCAACGGCACCAAAAATCCTTCTTGCTACCTCTTGAGCTTGCGTTTGTTTTCCCTTGAAGAGGAAAGGGTGATGCAACAAAGTAGCGTGAGTATTTCCCTCAGTTTTGAGAACCAAGTTATCAATCCAGTAGGAGACAACGCACAAGTCACCCAATACCTGCACAAACAATCAACAACTTGCACCCAACGCGATAAAGGGGTTGTCAATCCCTTCACGGTTACTTGCAAAAGTGAGATCTGATAGAGATAGATAAATGGTAAAGTAAATATTTTTGGTTTTTTGGTTTATAGATCGGAAAGTAAAAGATTGCAAAATAGTAGATCGGAAACTAGTAAGATGTAAAAGAGATTCAATATAATGGAAAAGAGACCCGGGGCCATAGGTTTCACTAGTGGATTCTCTCAAGATAGAAAATATTACGGTGGGTGAACAAATTACTGCCGAGCAATTGATAGGAAAGCACAAAGTTATGATGGTATCTAAGGCAATGGTCATGAACATAGGCATCACATCCGTGTCAAGTAGACCGAAATGATTCTGCATCTACTAATATTACTCCACACATCAACCGCTATCCAACATGCATCTAGAGTATTAAGTTCATAAAGAATGGAATAACGCATTAAGAAAGATGACATGATGTAGAGGAATTAACTCAAGCAATTTGATGAAAACCCCATATTTTTATCCACGATGGCAACAATACAATACGTGCCTTGCTGCCCCTACTGTCACTGAGAAAGGACACCGCAAGATTGAACCCAAAGCTATAAGCACTTCACCCATTTCAAGAAAGATGAATCTAGTAGGCCAAACTAAACCGATAATTCGAAGAGACTTGCAAAGATATCAAATCATTCATATAAGAATTTAGAGAAGAATCAAATAATATTCATAGATAATTGAGGGAGTCCTGGACTAGGGGGTGTCCGGATAGCCGAACTATCATCATCAGCCGGACTCCAAGACTATGAAGATACAAGATTGAAGACTTCGTCCCATGTCCGGATGGGACTTTCCTTGGCGTGGAAGGCAAGCTTGGCGATACGGATATGTAGATCTCCTACCATTGTAACTGACTCTATGTAACCCTAGCCCTCTCCGATGTCTATATAAACCGGAGGGTTTTAGTCCGTAGGACACAACAACAATCATACCATAGGCTAGCTTCTAGGGTTTAGCCTCCTTGATCTCGTGGTAGATCCACTCTTGTACTACCCATACCATCAATATCAATCAAGCAGGCGTAGGGTTTTACCTCCATCGAGAGGGCCTGAACCTGGGTAAAAACATCGTGTCCCTTGTCTCCTGTTACCATCCGCCTAGACGCACAGTTCGGGACCCCCTACCCGAGATCCGTCGGTTTTGACACCGACATTGGTGCTTTCATTGAGAGTTCCTCTGTGTCTTCACCGATAGGCTTGATGGCTTCTTCGATCATCAACAACAACGCGGTCCAGGGTGAGACTTTTCTCCCCCGACAGATCTTCGTATTCGGCGGCTTTGCACTGCGGGCCAATTCGCTTGGCCGTCTGGAGCAGATTGAAAGCTACTGAAGGAAATATGCCCTAGAGGCAATAATAAAGTTATTATTTATTTCCTCATATCATGATAAATGTTTATTATTCATGCCAGAATTGTATTAACCGGAAACATGATACATGTGTGAATACATAGACAAACATATAGTCACTAGTATGCCTCTACTTGACTAGCTCATTAATCAATGATGGTTATGTTTCCTAACCATAGACATGTGTTGTCATTTGATTAATAGGATCACATCATTAGGAGAATGATGTGATTGACATGACCCATCCAGTTAGCTTAGCACTTGATCGTTTAGTATTCTGCTATTGCTTTCTTCATGACTTATACATGTTCCTGTAACTATGAGAATTATGCAACTCCGCTTACGGAGGAACACTTTGGTACTACCAAACGTCACAACGTAACTGGATGATTATAAAGGAGTACTACAGGTGTCTCCAAAGGTACATGTTGAGTTGGCGTATTTCGAGATTAGGTTTTGTCACTCCGATTGTCGGAGAGGTATCTCTGGGCCCTCTCGGTAATACTCATCACTTAAGCCTTGCAAGCATTATAACTAATGAGTTAGTTATGAGATGAAGTATTACAGAACGAGTAAAGAGACTTGCCGGTAACGAGATTGAACTTGTTATTGGATACCGACGATCAAATCTCGGGCAAGTAACATACCGATGACAAAGGGAACAACGTATGTTGTTATGCGGTTTGACCGGTAAAGATCTTCGTAGAATATGTAGGAACCAATATGGGAATCCAGGTCCCGCTATTGGTTATTGACCGAGAATGGTTTTAGGTCATGTATACATAGTTCTCGAACCCGTAGGGTCCGCACGCTTAACGTTTCGATGACAGTTTTATTATGAGTTTATAAGTTTTGATGTACCGAAGTTTGTTCGGAGTCCCGGATGTGATCACAGACATGATGAGGAGTCTCGGAATGGTCGAGACATAAAGATTGATATATTGGAAGCCTATGTTTGGACATCGGAATGGTTCCGGGTGAAATCGGCATTTTACCAGAGTATCGGGAGGTTACCGGAACCCCCCGGGGGGTTAATGGGCCTACATGGGCCAAGAGGGAGAAGAGGAAGGAGCCAGGAGGGGCCACAGACCCTCCCTCCTAGTCCGAATAGGACAAGGGAAGGGGGGCGGCGCCCCCCCTTTCCTTCCCCTCTTCCTCCTCTTTCCCCTTTCTCTCCTACTCCAACTTGGAAAAAGGGGAGTCCTACTCCTTGGCGCGCCCCCTAGGCCGGCGGCCTCCTCCTCCCTGGCTCCTTTATATACGGGGGCGGGGGGCACCCCTTAGACACAAGTTGATCTACGGATCGTTCCTTAGCCGTGTGCGGTGCCCCTTCCACCATATTCCACCTCGGTCATATCGTCATGAGTTTAGGCGAAGCCCGCGCCGTAGAACATCATCATCGCCACCACGCCGTCAGGTCGACGGAACTCATCTCCGGAGCCTTTGCTAGATCGTAGGGCCGAGATCGCCATCGAGCTGAACGTGTGCTGAACTCGGAGGCTCCGTGACGCTCGGTGCTTGGATCGGTCGGATCGTGAAGACGACGACTACATCAACCACGCAGTTAACGCTCGCCACGGTCACGACGGCACGTGGATCTAACACTCTCCTCTCGCTGCTATATCATCACCATGATCTTGCGTGCGTAGGAAATTTTTGAAATTACTACGCTCCCCAACAAAGGGCATCCGACCCTAGGTTTTATGCGCTGATGTTATATGCATGAGTAGAACACAAGTGAGTTGTGGGCGATACAAGTCATACCGCTTACCAAAGATGTCATACTTTGGTTCGGCGGTATTGTGAGATGAAGCGCCCGACCGACATTACGCCAGACGCTTACGCGAGACTGGTTTCACTGCTACGAGCACTCGTGCTTAAAGGTGGCTGGCGGGTGTCTGTCTCTCTCACTTTAGCTGAATCGAGTGTGGCTACGCCCGTCCTTGCGAAGGTTAAAACAGCACCAACTTGACGAACTATCGCTGTGGTTTTTGATGCGAGGTAAGAACGGTTCTTGCTAAAGCCCGTAGCAGCCACGTAAAATTTGCAACAATAAAGTAGAGGACGCCTAACTTGTTTTTGCAGGCATGTTGTGATGTGATATGGTCAAGACGTGATGCTATATTTTATTGTATGAGATGATCATGTTTTGTAACCGGGTTATCGGCAATCGGTAGGAGCCATATGGTTGTCGCTTATTGTATGAAATGCAACGCTCTATAATTGCTTTTACTTTATCACTAAGCGGTAGCGATAGTCGAGAAGCAATAGATGGCGAACGACAACGATGCTACGATGGAGATCAAGGTGTCACGCCGGTGACGATGGTGATCATGATGGTGCTTCGAAGATGGAGATCACAAGCACAAGATGATGATCGCCATATCATATCACTTATATTGATTGCATGTGATGTTTATCCTTTATGCATCTTATCTTGCTTTGATTGACGGTAGCATTTTAATATGATCTCTCACTAATTATCAAGAAGTGTTCTCCCTGAGTATGCACCGTTGCGAAAGTTCTTCATGCTGAGACACCACGTGATGATTGGGTGTGATAGGCTCTACGTCAAATACAACGGGTGCAAAACAGTTGCACACGCGGAATACTCAGTTATACTTGACGAGCCTAGCATATACAGATATGGCCTCGGAACACGGAGACCGAAAGGTCGAGCGTGAATCATATAGTAGATATGATCAACATAGAGATGTTCACCATTGAAACTACTCCATCTCACGTGATGATCGGACATGGTTTAGTTGATTTGGATCACGTGATCACTTAGATGACTGGAGAGATGGCTGTCTAAGTGGGAGTTCTTAAGTAATATGATTAATTGAACTTAAATTTATCATGAACTTAGTACCTGATAGTATCTTGCTTGTCTATGTTTGTTTGTAGATAGATGGCTCGTGCTGTTGTTCCGTTGAATTTTAATGTGTTCCTTGAGAAAGCAAAGTTGAAAGATGATGGTAGCAATTACACGGACTGGGTCCATAACCTGAGGATTATCCTCATTGCTGCACAGAAAAGTTACGTCCTGGAAGCACCGCTGGGTGCCAGGAGTTGAAGTTAATATTTCAAGCAGATGCCCGGATTGAGAGATATGAAGTCTCCAATAAGTTCTACAGCTGCAAGATGGAGGAGAATAGTTCTGTCAGTGAGCATATACTCAAAATGTCTGGGTATAATAATCACTTGATTCAACCGGGAGTTAATCTTCCGGATGATAGCGCCATTGATGTAATTCTCCAATCACGCCACCAAGTTACAAGAGCTTCGTGATGAACTAAAATATGCAAGGGATGAACCAGACTATTCTCGAGCTGTTCGCGATGCTGAAAGCATGGAGGTAGAAATCAAGAAGGAGCATCAAGTGTTGATGGTCAACAAGACCACTAGTTTCAAGAAGAAGGGCAAAGGGAAGAAGAAGGGAACTTCAAAAGAACGGCAAGCAAGTTGTGCTCAAGAGAAGAAACCCAAGTCCGACCTAAGCCTGAAACCGAGTGCTTCTACTACAAGCGATCGACACCGGAAGCGGAACTGCCCGATTATTTGGCGGATAAGAAGGATGGCAAAGTAAACAAAGGTATATGTGATATACATGTTATTGATGTGTACCTTACTAATGCTCGCAGAGCACTGGTATTTGATACGGTTCTGCTTGCTAATATTTGCAACTCAAACAGGACTATGGATTGCCAAGATTAGCTAAGGACGAGGTGACGATGCGCGTGGGAAATGGTTCCAAAGTCGATGTGATCGCGGTCGGCACGCTACCTCTACATCTACCATCGGGATTAGTTTTAGACCTAAATAATTGTTATTTGGTGCCTGCGTTGAGCATGAACATTATATCTGGATCTTGTTTGATGCGAGACGGTTATTCACTTAAATCAGAGAATAATGGTTGTTCTATTTATATGAGTAATATCTTTTATGGTCATGCACCCTTGAAGAGTGGTCTATTTTTATTGAATCTCGATAGTAGTGATACACATATTCATAGTGTTGAGACCAAAATATGCAGAGTTGATAATGATAGTGCAACTTATTTGTGGCACTACCGTTTAGGTCATATCGGTGTAAAGCGCATGAAGAAACTCCATACTGATGGGCTTTTGGAATCAATTGATTATGAATCACTTGGTACTTGTGAACCGTGCCTTATGGGCAAGATGACTAAAACACCGTTCTCCGGTA
Organism: Aegilops speltoides; assembly: GCA_021437245.1. Taxonomy (NCBI): domain Eukaryota; kingdom Viridiplantae; phylum Streptophyta; class Magnoliopsida; order Poales; family Poaceae; genus Aegilops; species Aegilops speltoides. The sequence goes on along the minus strand of JAHHZJ010002668.1, from coordinate 37,762 downwards.
CTATGGAGAGAGCAACAGATTTGTTGGAAATCATACATACAGATGTATGTGGTCCAGTGAATGTTGAGGCTCGTGGCGGATATCGTTATTTTCTCACCTTCACAGATGATTTGAGCAGATATGGGTATATCTACTTAATGAAACACAAGTCTGAAACATTTGAAAAGTTCGAAGAATTTCAGAGTGAAGTAGAAAATCATCGTAACAAGAAAATAAAGTTTCTATGATCTGATCGTGGAGGAGAATATTTGAGTTACGAAGTTTGGTCTACACTTGAAACAATGCGGATAGTCTCGCAACTCACGCCACCGAACACCACAACGGAATGGTGTGTCCGAACGTCGTAATCGTACTTTACTTGATATGTTGCGATATATGATGTCTCTTACCGATCTACCGCTATCGTTTTGGGGTTATGCTTTAGAGACGGCCGCATTCACGTTAAATAGGGCACCATCAAAATCCGTTGAGACGACGCCTTATGAACTGTGGTTTGGCAAGAAACGAAAGTTGTCATTTCTTAAAGTTTGGGGCTGCGATGCTTATGTGAAGAAACTTCAACCAGATAAGCTCGAACCCAAATCCGAGAAATGTGTCTTCATAGGATACCCAAAGGAGACTATTGGGTACACCTTGTATCACAGATCTGAGGGAAAGATTTTCGTTGCTAAATTCGGATCCTTTCTAGAGAAGGAGTTTCTCTCGAAAGAAGTGAGTGGGAGGAAAGTAGAACTTGATGAGATAATCAGATCTACTCCCTTATTGAAGGTAGTTCATCACAAGAACCGGTTCCTGTGACGACTACACCAATTAGTGAGGAAGCTAGTGATATTGATCATGAAACTTCAGATCAAGTTTCGCTGAACTCGTAGGTCTACCAGAGTAAGATCCGCACTGAGTGGTACGGCAATCCTATTCGGAAGTCATATTACTTGACCATGATGAACCTACGAACTATGAGGAAGCGATGATGAGCCCAGATTATGCAAAATGGCTAGAGGCCATGAAATCTGAGATGGGATCCATGTATGAAAACAAAGGATGGATTTTTGGTTGACTTGCCCGATGATCGGCAAGCAATTGAGAATAAATGGATCTTTAAGAAGAAGACCGACGCTGATGGTAATGTAATCGTTTATAAAGCTTGACTTGTTGCGAAAGGTTTTCGACAAGTTCAAGGGGTTGACTACGATGAGACTTTCTCACCAGAAGCGATGCTTAAGTCTGTCCAATCATGTTAGCTATTGCTGCATTTCATGATTATGAAATTTGGCAAATGGATGTCAAGACTGCATTCTTGAATGGATTTCTAGAAGAAGAGTTGTATATGATGCAGCCGAAGGTTTTGTTGATCCAAAAGGTGCTAATAAAGTATGCAAGCTCCAAAGTTCCATTTATGGACTGGTGCAAGCATCTCGGAGTTGGAATAAACGCTTTGATAGTGTGATCAAAGATATGGTTTTATATGCACTTTTGGAGAAGCCTCAGATTTACAAGAAAGTGAGTGGAGCTCAGAGCATTTCTAGTTTTATATGTAGATGACATATTATTAATTAGAAATGATATAGAATTTCTGGATAGCATAAAGGGATACTTGAATAAAAGTTTTTCAATGAAAGACCTTGGTGAAGCTGCTTATATATTGGGCATCAAGATCTATAGAGATAGATCAAGACGCTTAATAGGACTTTCACAAAGCACATACCTTGACAAAATTTTGAAAAAGTTCAAAATGGATTAGGCAAAGAAAGGATTCTTGCCTGTTGTCGGTGTCAAAACCGGCGGATCTCGGGTAGGGGGTCCCGAACTATGCGTCTAGGCGGATGGTAACAGGAGACGAGAGACACGATGTTTTACCCAGGTTCGGGCCCTCTCGATGGAGGTAAAACCGTACATCCTGCTTGATTAATATTGATGATATGGGTAGTACAAGAGTGGATCTACCACGAGATCAAGGAGGCTAAACCCTAAAGCTAGCCTATGGTATGATTGTTGTAATGTATGTTGTGTCCTACGGACTAAAGCCCTCCGGTTTATATAGACACCGGAGGAGGCTAGGGTTACACAGAGTCGGTTACAATGGTAGGAGATCTACATATCCAGATTGCAAGCTTGCCTTCCACGCCAAGGAAAGTCCCATCCGGACACGGACGGAGTCTTCAATCTTGTATCTTCGTAGTCTTGGAGTCCGCAGATGATGATAGTCCGCTGTCCGGACACCCCTAGTCCAAGACTCCTCAAGAGCCTCTCGAACCAAAGCTTCAATGACGATTAGTCCGGCGCACATAATGTTCGGCATTGCAAGGCGGGTTCCTCCCTTGAATAATCCAGAGAAGATCATGAACACCGTGATAGTGTCCGCTTTGCAAAATAAATTCCACATTCCATCAGAGAGAATAAAATGTACACTAGTTCAATCTGTTAACGATTATGCGGCGTGACATCACACCGCTACCGTGCTTTACTTGAATCGCTTTTTACTATACCACGCCAAGACGCTTAGCGAGGCGGTTTCCTTGGCACGCCTTGTCGGGCAGAGATCGTGTTCCCTTATTCCGGATTCTCGATCAATACGCGCGTGGGTAACCCAACTGCTCCCATCGCCACGCCTCTATCGAAGGTGAATCCCAAACGGTCATGGAGACGGCTCTTGGTATTTCTCCCCTTTATAAGAGGACCAAGGCTTGTTCTTGTTCTTCAATCTCGCATCGAATCTCCTCCTCGCTCCCAGTTCCAACACCCAGAGCCTCAGATTCGAGCGCTTCGGATTCTCAGTCATGTCTGGCTCCGACCTCCAGGGCCGATGGGTGCCCTCCTCCGTCACGGAGGAGGACATACTAAAGTTACGTGAGGCCAAGTACCTGGCCTACGAGGTTTCGCATAGGTTGCCCCCGAAGGGCAGGCCGTGCCCGCCCCTGAGCCCGGTGAGTTTGTTGTCTTCGTATCCCACCTCCGTCGGGGCTTAGGCTTCCCGACGGACCCCTTCGTGAGAGGGCTCATGTTCTACTACGGGCTGGACTTTCACGACTTGGCTCTGGAGTCCATCCTCCATATCTCCGCATTCATTATCGTCTGTGAAGCCTTCCTCCGCGTCACTCCCCACTTCGGCCTATGGCTGAAGACCTTCAATGTGGAGCCGAAGATGATTGGGGGGCGTCAAGCAGAGTGCGGCGGGGCGGCCATAAGCAAAAAGGACGACGCCCCGTGGCCCGAGGGTTCCTTCCAAGAGGAGCTCGGACTATGGCAGCAGGAGTGGTTCTACATCACCGCTCCGAAGGGTAGCAAGCAAAAGCCGCCGCCTTCATTCCGCCCAGGACCTCCATGCCGACTGATGTCATGGGTCAACCAAGGGCTCAATTGGGGGCCGTCCGAAGACGTGCCCTTATTGCAGGGCCGGATTCGAGATCTCCAGGCGAGGGAGATCAATCTGATTGTAGTAATGCAGGTTATGCTAATCGTGCATCTTCGCTCCTGCAAACGCCGCCCTCTCCGTCTATGGGAATTCAACCCGGAGGGACCTCGGATTCTCCAACACTTCATGGGTGCGACACCCGTGGAGATGTACAAGTTGTTCTTCGGACCGTAGGTAGCGTGCCCGGAATTGGCCGAGGACGCAGGCCTAAGCCGCAATCGCCCGGATACTTAGGTAAATAGCTCAGAGTCCGGATGCTCTGTTTATCTTCTTTTCTAGAGTTCGCCTCCTGACCCATTACTCTTCACAGGAGTGGGTAGCACAATCGAGGCTGATAAGGTGTCCGGCCCCCCTCACAGAGACCGCACTGGAGCCCGTGCTGGTCAGAATGTTGGAGGTCGCGCCCATGGAAGGGGGCGATGGGGAAAATAGAGGAGCTATTATTTCGCCCAGAGGGGCGTCTGAAGAGAGGGGAATCAAGAATCCCTCCTTCCAGGGGGAGAAGAGGACCGCCTCCGAAGATCCGGAGGCCAAAGCCCCTAAGCGGGGGAAGAGATCTTCACCGGGGGGTCCGGCGTCCAAGGAGAATCCGGACGCACAATCATCGCCAAAGGATCAGCCCTCCAGCCAGCCGTGAGTATAAAAAGGGGGAGTTAATTAGTAAGGAAATACTTCCATTTGTGCTTCTGTGGGTAACCGAAATATTTATCTTGTAGTTCGGATCTGCAACCTTCTCAGATGAGTTCATCTTCGGGGGACCTTCTTCCGGAGATGATGGAGAGCGAAGCGCCTCCGTCTGCTGCGCCGTCAGATAAGGCAAAGTAGCCTCAAGTATCGCCACGGAGGGTATCCCCGAGTCCGGAGGGGCCAGAGAGTTCGCACCCGCTAGTATCCGCCGGAGAATCAAGAATCTGTTTGAGAGGGCGCCCATCTCGTAAGATCACCGTGCGCTGATGCGTGTGGTGATTGAAGGATTTCGTCCGCCGAGAGCGGATTGCGCAATGCCGCTATGAGCTTGTCGGCGGGGTTTGAGGTACGCGAAAATGACGATCTCTTTGTCTATTAACAGTTTTGCACATGAAAATGCGCTCAGATAGATAGTAGCCCCGAGACTCGTAGGTTGTCGAAGACGACAGCGCGCGAGGATCAAAATCGTAGTAATTAATGTCGCCATTCCTATGCAGGTGGCGGATAGTCCGAGGGATAGCCGGACTAGTGGAGTTGCCGAGTTAATGCGGCAACTTGACGTGGCGGATGCGGACATCGCGCTTGTTAACCGGCGACTTGACGAGTCGCAAGGTAAATTAGTTCTCCGCAGTCGCTTTATTAAGGAGGTCAAAGCCCTCCTCTTGATAAATTATATGATGTTGTACAGACGGTGCTGCTGCTGTGGAGAGCCTTCGGGCCGAACTTGCCCAAGCTAAGGAGCAAGCCCGAAGGAGTGACGCGGCTACCTCGAGGGCAACCGAGGAGTTGAAAGCCGAAAAGGCTGCACACTGCCTAAGCAGGGAAGAGGTGGCCGAATTGGCTGTGAAAGTGAAAGATGCTGCCGACCGCAATGAGGCTCTTGGAAAGGAGCGCTTATCGGAGCGGGAAGACCTGAGGAAGGCCACCGCCGAGGCCAAGGATGCCCGATCTGCAATGCGGGCCATGAAGGAGGAGCTGCGCCAGGCCGGAGATATCGTGGCTGGCAAGCCTTATCTGCTGCGTCGCCGGTTCATGGATCAAAAGTATGCTCAATTTGATCGGCTGTGGAGTCCGGAGGATCCGTATATGGACTTAGTGGCAAGTGCGGCTGATGCCATTAAGCACTTCCGGAGCCAGAAGGATCACGAGACAGAAGAGCTATTTTGGTCTCAATTCCATAGTCCGGATCGCCACTTCCGCTGACCGACCGTCGGCCAATGGGCCGAGCTAAATAGGTTGTCCGGACTTGCTATGACCGACGTCGTGGCTCATGTCTGGCCAGAGAGGCCCAAGGCGACGAGCTACTTCGGCTTACTGCAGCAATTCCTTGGAGCGGTGCCGCATATCAAGGAGATGAAGCGGTCGGCCTGCATCGAGGGCGCGCAGATGGCTCTTGCCCGCGTGAAGGCGCATTGGACGGAGATGGATGCCACCGCTGTTGCCGCCCAGAGCTCGGATGAAAACCGGCTCCCCGCCGAGCACTATTTCGGGGAAGTTATGCGTGGCGCTCGTGAAATAGAGTCGCAGTGCTCGAAAAATGTCACGTTTCAAATGAACGTTTTTAGCTTGTAAAACGATGATTATGCTATGACTGCATTTTATACTTGTGCATCCCAACTAGTAAAACTTCTCCTATGCGGCCGTTTACGTATACATTTGTATAACCTGAAAGATTGCAGTTCGGACTTTACGCACAAGGTGCGGGGTGTTCACAAAATAGCGCTGCTTTCACACTTAATCCGATGTCTCAGTCCTGTTAAGGAGGTGGTAGCGTAGCAAACGAGGCAATCCGGACTATAATGCTTTATCACTTTCACTTAGCCAGTGGAGTTCGAGGGTGGGGCTACGATATAGCCCCTTGGGGCACCGCACTTCTCCGAATTCGGGGCGCGTGTGTGCCTGACCGGGAAACGGTCCTCCGTCAAAGCGGGGAATTCTAAACATTCCGGTGGTCGATCGAGTGGTTGACCAATCTCTCGCTATATCATGACAGATAGCCGGTTTTCATCGAGGTGCTCGCCCACCAACCGGGCACAATCGCAGAGTTCTCCGGTGCCGCGTTAGCCGATGATACGGAACGTAAGGCAGCAACACACGTGAGCCGGGCAAACCCAACATTTGACCAAAGACATGATTCGAGCTGATGCATATAATGCCTAACTCGAGACACCAACACTCCCGAAGGTGTCCCATTTATGATAATGGGCGAACAATGCCCTAAGCCCCGGTGTCCGTGCAGGCATGGTCTTCGACGCGCCGATGCCAAAACGCCAGCTCCGCTTTGGCTATAGGAAGAAACCAAGGATAATAACAACAAGAGACAGAAAAAGGTTTACGCAGGTCTTAATCAAAAGAATCCTCACAACGGGTCCCTACCGCACGCTCGCTGCCAGTCTCCGCTGCACCGCTATCCCGGACGGGTATGCATGTTGTTCATCTGTAAAAAGAGAGGAACGCCAGTTTGAAAACAATTTGTGCGAAAAATGTATGTATAAAAGAAGAAATATAATAAGTAAAGCGGGTTTGTATGAACCCGCTGTTGTTTAGCGCCGCAGCCCACAGGAAGAGGTGTGCGGCTAGGGAACCCCTAGCCTCATCAAGCCGGACTCGTTTATCCGAGTCCGGGGTCTTTGAGTGACCCTCGCGCTGAAATGATGCCACGCGGACCGGGCATCTTGAGTGTAAGAGACGCGTAATGCGGTATGGCGTTAAAACGGACGAAAGCCTTTCATCCCAATAGTGCTTGATATCCACTTTTAAATGGGACGATGTGAAAAATTAGCTTTTCGCGCCGAGCATTGTTTGGTGATCCGAACACGACTTCTAGTAAGATGGAGCCTGTGCACTTGGCGTAAGGGCTCAAGCGCCACTCCTTTGAAGGAAGTGCGGCTGTGTCGAATTTTGGTAGGGTTCATCCCCATCCTACGGATTGTGTTTGAATACAGCAGGTTTAAGTCGCTGCCTCCGTCCATGAGGACTTTAGTAAATTGTAGTCTGTCTATCATGGGATTCAAGATCGTGGAGTCCGTCCCGCGTTTCGAACGCTTCTGGAATAGTCCAGGTGGTCGAAAGTGATTGGTTTTGATATCCAATCTCTATGGTCTGCTGGGTTGGACCGCGAATCTCTTTTTAGAAAGTGCCGATTATTTTTCCGTATTATCACATGAAGTGAATTTACTTTTTGACTTTGCGGAAAGTCTTTTGTTTTCCGTGCTCGCTGGTGGGGTTTATCGCTTAAGCTTGACGCGTCGAGCCCCTTGTGTTCGGCGTTTAGTCGGCCGGACTGTTTAAAAACCCAACAATCCAGATGGGTGTGGTTTGCAGGCCTTCCGGGGGTGCTGTGGGTTTGACATATCCGACCCAAAATCTTGTTTAAGTTGGACAGGTCATCGCCGTCATCCTTAAGAGGCGATGTTTTGTTGTTTGGCCTTGAGCTTTTGAATTCGGCATTGACTGCCATGCTCTTTGGGCTTTTCTCTTTATTCTGGTGCTGCTCTTTTCTACGCCGCGATTTTCCGTTTCCATCTCTTATCTCGGATGTACTTGGGTCGCTGGTGCTGCATCTTGCTAGCCAGCTATCCTCTCCCGCACAGAAGCGGGTCATGAGGCTTGTTAGCGCGGGCATTGTCCTCGGTTTTCTTGGCCGAGGTGTCTGGCAAGCCATTCAGCTCGGACATTGTGTTTAAAAGCTGCTAAGGCTTCGGCGTCCGGACAGTCGACTATTTGGTTCTTTTTGGTGAGGAACCTGCTCCAATTTATAGGTCGACTCTCCGGCTGTTGAGTTATATGACTTAAATCATCTGCATCCGGAGGGCGGAAATAGGTCCCTTGAAAATTTGCTCTAAACGCTTCCTCGAGCTCTTCCCAACTTCCCATAGTGTTTTCTGGGAGGCTTTTAAGCCAATGACGGGCTGGCCCTTTGAGCTTGAGGGGTAGGTATTTTATGGCGTGGAGATCATCTCCCCTGGCCATGTGTATATGTAGTATGTAATTTTCATCCGCACTCTGTGGTCTGTTGTTCCATCGTAGGCCTCTATGTTTATGGGTTTGAATCCTGCTGGGAATTCATGATCCAGCACCTCATCGGTGAAACATAGTGGGTGTGCGGCACCCTTGTATTTTGGTGTGCCACTATCTTCGGACACTTGACGTGTTGCCTTGCTTCCTGGGGTCTTCTTCTTTGGCCCGTAGATGGACCTGGGTGGGCCATCTGTCTTTCCAGGTTCATTATGTGCGGCGCCGCTTTCAGAATTTGGCCTATCATCTGGCCGTCTATCCAACCAGGCAGCCATTTTATTTCTTGACGGTGGAGGCTCTATGGCCTCTTCGTCGAATTCTGGTAGCAGCTTGCGCTTCGGGTAGCTCTTTAATTGGTGACCATTGCCGTATTTGTCCGTGGTCTTGGGTACTTTGCTCCATCTCATTCTGAGTGTGTCTTCCGCTGTTTCGAGCTTCCGCTTTTCCTTCTTCAGGCTTCTTGCAGTGTTGACAGGTCTTTTCCGAAGGTTTTTGCTCTCCGGCGGTGTGTCCGGCATGAGATCGTCCGAACTATCGTTTTCGCCGGGCCTGGACTGATTATCTGACTCGTCATGTTCGGACGGTTGCTTATCTGCATATTCGTCGTCCACTTGTGGGCCCTGCTGTATTACGGGCTCCTTGGGAGCATTGTTGTCGCCGAGGCGGATTTAGGGCGGCGCTCTGCGCGCCGCTTTGGTTGTTTATCGGGGTTATCTTACGCCGCGCCCGCTGGTCCTCGTTATCGCTCTCTTTGGGGTATCCACCATGTATATGTCATGTGACGGGTGGTCCTCCCATGCCTTATAGGCTCGTTTTTGTTCGTCTCGCATCGCCGCTCTAGTCCGTCGATGTCGCCGGAGTCGTAGTCTAGCATGTCGGTTAGATCGCCGACAGTGGCTACAAAGTGGGTGGTGGGTGGGCTTTGAATTTCTTCGCCGTCTGTATTTCAACCATCCTCGCCATAGTCCGCCAGACTCTCCGATAACGAGAGATACTTTAGCGAATTTAGGATGTCGCCAAAGGGCGAGTGTTGGAAGATGTCCGCGGCGGTGATATCCATAACCGGCGCCCAATCCGAATCGGTTGGTAGGGGCGTGGGAGGTTCGGAGTCCGGTAGGGAGTCCGGCACCTCGGAATCATGAGTTTTGCGGGGGACAAGATTAATGTTCGGCTCTATCGCCGTGGAAGTTGGAGCCCCCAAGGTGGCGTCTATCCACCGATCCTTGATCTAGGCGATCGGCTCCGGACTAATGGCCGAAGAGGATTTATGTGCGGCCACCAAGGCACTGTTCGGCGGCAGAGCTAGATCATGCCCATCGCAACAGTGCGGCACGCTCGGCTGCGGCTCGAGTCCGTCGAAGATCAAGTCTCCGCGGACATCGGCCGTGAAGTTTAGGCTTCCGAATCTGACCTGACGGCCAGGGGCGTAGCTTTTGATCTGCTCCAGATGGACAAACGAATTAGCCCGCAGTGCGAAGCCGCGAATACGAAGATCTGTTCGGGGAGAAAAGTCTCACCCTGGACAGCGTTATTGGTTGAAGACGCCATCGGGCCTATCGGTGACGGCACAGAGGAACTCTCAATGAAAGCACCAATGTCGGTGCCAAAACCGGCGGATCTCGGGTAGGGGGTCCCGAACTGTGCGTCTAGGCGGATGGTAACAGGAGACGAGGGACACGATGTTTTACCTGTGTTCGGCCCTCTCGATGGAGGTAAAACCCTACGCCCCGCTTGATTAATATTGATGATATGGGTAGTACAAGAGTGGATCTACCACGAGATCAAGGAGGCTAAACCCTAAAGCTAGCCTATGGTATGATTGTTGTAATGTATGTTGTGTCCTACGGACTAAAGCCCTCCGGTTTATATAGACACCGGAGGAGGCTAGGGTTACACAGAGTCGGTTACAATGGTAGGAGATCTACATATCCGTATTGCCAAGCTTGCCTTCCACGCCAAGGAAAGTCCCATCCGGACACGGGACGGAGTCTTCAATCTTGTATCTTCATAGTCTTGGAGTCCGGCGGATGATGATAGTCCGGCTGTCCGGACACCCCCTAGTCCAGGACTCCCTCACCTGTGCTACAAGGTGTGAAGTTGAGTCAAACTCAATGCCCGACCACAGTAGAAGATAGAGAGATAATGAAAGATGTTCCCTATGCTTCAGCCATAGGCTCTATCATGTATGCAATGTCGTACCAGTTCGACGATGCTTAGCAATAAGCTTAGCAGAAGGTACCAAAGTAATCCAGAGGGATCATCGACAGCGGTCAAGAACATCCTGAAATACCTGAAAAGGACTAAGGATATGTTTCTCATATATGGAGATGACAAATAGCTAGTCGTAAGAGGTTACGTCGATGCATGCTTTGACACTGATCCAGACGATTCTAAATCGTAAACCGGATACGTGTTTATATTAAACGGTGGAGCTGTAAGTTGGTGCAGTTCTAAACGAAGCGTCGTGGCGGGATCTACATGTGAAGCGGAGTACATAGCTGCTTCTGAAGCAGCGAATGAAGGAGTCTGGATGAAGGAGTTCATTTCCGATCTAGGTGTCATACCTAGTGCATCGGGACCAATGAAGAAATTCTGTGACAATACTGGTGCAATTGCCTTGGCAAAGGAATCCATATTTCACAAGAGGACCAAGCACATCAAGAGATGCTTCAATTCCATTCGGGACCAAGTCCAAGTGGGAGACATAGATATTTGCAAGTTACATACGGATCTGAATGTTGCAGACCCGTTGACTAAGCCTCTCTCACGAGCAAAACATGATCAGCACCAAGACTCCATGGGTGTTAGAATCATTACTATGTAATCTAGATTATTGACTCTAGTGCAAGTGGGAGACTGAAGGAAATATGCCCTAGAGGCAATAATAAAGTTATTATTTATTTCCTCATATCATGATAAATGTTTATTATTCATGCTAGAATTGTATTAACCGGAAACATGATACATGTGTGAATACATAGACAAACGATAGTCACTAGTATGCCTCTACTTGACTAGCTCATTAATCAAAGATGGTTATGTTTCCTAACCATAGACATGTGTTGTCATTTGATTAATAGGATCACATCATTAGGAGAATGATGTGATTGACATGACCCATGCCGTTAGCTTAGCACTTGATCGCTTAGTATTCTCGCTATTGCTTTCTTCATGACTTATACATGTTCCTGTAACTATGAGAATTATGCAACTCCGTTTACGGGAGGAACACTTTGGTACTACCAACGTCACAACGTAATCGGGTGATTATAAAGGAGTACTACAGGTGTCTCCAAAGGTACATGTTGAGTTGGCGATTTCGAGATTAGGTTTTGTCACTCCGATTGTCGGAGAGGTATCTTCTGGCCCTCTCGGTAATACTCATCACTTAAGCCTTGCAAGCATTATAACTAATGAGTTAGTTATGAGATGACGACATGTGAACGAGTAAAGAGACTTGCGATAACGAGATTGAACTAGGTATTGGATACCGACGATCAAATCTCGGGCAAGTAACATACCGATGACAAAGGGAACAACGTATGTTGTTATGCGGTTTCACCGATAAAGATCTTCGAGAATATGTAGGAACCAATATGGGCATCCAGGTCCCGCTATTGTTTATTGACCGAGAATGGTTTTAGGTCATGTCTACATAGTTCTCGAACCCGTAGGGTCCGCACGCTTAACGCTTCGATGACAGCTTTATTATGAGTTTATAAGTTTTGATGTACCGAAGTTGGTTCGGAGTCCCGGATGTGATCACGGACATGACGAGGAGTCTCGGAATGGTCGAGACATAAAGATTGATATATTGGAAGCCTATGTTTGGACATCGGAATGGTTCCGGTGAAATCGGCATTTTACCGAGTACCGGAGGTTACGGACCCCCTGTGGGGGGTGAATGGGCCTACATGGGCCAAGAGGGAGAAGAGGAAGGAGCCGAGGGGGGGCCGCCTCCCTCTCCTAGTCCGAATAGGACAAGGGAAGGGGTGGCGCCCTTTCCTTCCCTCTTCCTCCTCTTTCCCTTTCTCTCCTACTCCAACTTGGAAAAAGGGAGTCCTACTCCTGTGGGAGTAGGACTCCCCCCTGGCGCGCCCCTAGGCCGGGCGGCCTCCTCCCCCTGCTCCTTTATATACGGGGCGGGGCACCCCATAGACACAAGTTGATCTACGGATCGCTCCTTAGCCGTGTGGTGCCCCTCCACCATATTCCACCTCGGTCATATCGTCATGAGTTTAGGCGAAGCCCTGCGCTGGTAGAACATCATCATCGTCACCACGCCGTCGTGCTGACGGAACTCATCTCCGGAGCCTTTGCTGGATCGGAGGGCCGGAGATCGTCATCGAGCTGAACGTGTGCTGAACTCGGAGGCTCCGTACGTTCGGTGCTTGGATCGGTCGGATCGTGAAGACGTACGACTACATCAACCGCGTTGTGCTAACGCTTCCGCTTACGGTCTACGAGGGTACGTGGACGAACACTCTCCCCTCTTGTTGCTATATCATCACCATGATCTTGTGTGTGCGTAGGAAATTTTTTGAAATTACTACGTTCCCCAACAGCTACGCCCATGGCCATCGGGTCAGATTTGGAAGTCTGAACTTCACGGCTGGCATCCGCGAAGACTTGATCTTCGATGGATTCGAGCCACAGCCGAGCGCAGCGCACTGCCACGATGGGCATGACTTAGCTCCGCTGCCGGACAGTGCCCTGGAGGCCGCACACGAGTCCGCTCCGATCCTCATTTCGGAGCCGGCTGCGCAGATCGAGGACGGGTGGCTAGACACCGCCTCGGGGGCTGTTACATCTACGGCGATGGAGCCAAATACTGACCTTGTCCCTTGTGAGGCTCGTGACTCCGAGGTGCCGGACTCCGAACCTCCCGCGGCTCCTCCAATCGAATCCGATTGGGCGCCGATCATGGAGTTCACCACCACAGACATCTTTCAACACTAACTTTTCGGCGACATCCTGAATTCGCTAAAGTATCTCTCGTTATCAGGAGAGCCCTGGCCGAACTACGGTCAGGACGGTTGGGATGCGGACGACGAAGAAATTCAAAGCCCACCCACCACCCACTTTGTGGCCACTGTTGACGATCTAACCGACATGCTAGACTACGACTCCGAAGACATCGACGGTATGGACGACGATGCCGGAGACGACCAAGAACCAGCGCCTACGGGGCACTGGAAGACCACCTCATCATATGAAATATACATGGTGGACATCCCAAAGGATGGGAATGGCGAGGAAACAACGGAGGAAGACTCCCCCAAGAAGCAGCCTAAGCACCGACGTCAGCGGCGCCGCTCTAAATCCCGCCACAGCAAGAATGGAGATTCCGCCACCGGAGACAATAACACCCCTGACAGCGCCGAAGACAACCCCCTCCAGCAAGACTTAGCACAGGAGGATGAAGAAGCCAGCCCTCGCGAGAAAGCGGCCGACAAAGAGGTAGAGGATGATAATTACATGCCTCCCTCCGGAGACAAGGAAAGCCTCGACGACGACGAATTCGTCGTGCCTGAGGATCCCGTCGAACAAGAGCGTTTTAAACGCAGGCTTATGTCCACGGCGAACAACCTCAAGAAAAAGCAGCAACAGCTTAGAGCTGATCAAGATCTGCTAGCCGACAGATGGACCAAAGTCCTTGCGGCCGAAGAGCATGAACTCGTACGCCCCTCCAAAAGCTACCCCAAACGCAAGCTGCTCCCCCGAATAGAGGAGGAGGCATATAAACCTGCATCACCAGCGCACAATACGGCTGACCGACCACCGCGTGGCCGCGACAGAGAGGCCTCTAGGCCCTCCACTAGAACCGTACCCCGGCACCGCTCGAAAAGTACAAAGCCACGGGGGAATGCGCCGGACTTGCGAGACATATTGGAGGATAAGGCAAGACAATCAAGATCGATCTACGGATCGCGTGGGTGCCCCACGATGCGCGACGACGACCGTCGCGCCGGATACAGCAACTCCGGTCGGGCCGAACACAGTAGACAAAGATCACTCGAGCTACGTCGTGATATAGCCCAATATAGAGGCGCCGCACACCCACTATGCTTCACAGATGAAGTAATGGATCATCAAATCCCCGAAGGGTTCAAACCCGTGAATATTGAATCCTATGATGGCACAACAGACCCCGCGGTTTGGATCTAAGACTATCTCCTTCATATCCACATGGCCTGCGGTGATGATCTTCACGCCATCAAATATCTCCCACTCAAGCTTAAAGGACCAGCTCGGCATTGGCTTAACAGCTTGCCAGCAAAATCAATTGGGTGTTGGGAGGACCTGCAAGCCGCATTTCTTGATAACTTCCAGGGCACGTATGTGCGACCACCAGACGCCGATGACCTAAGCCACATAATTCAGCAGCCATACAAATCGGCCAGATAGTTCTGGACACGGTTCTTAACAAAGAAAAATCAAATTGTCGACTGTCCGGATGCAGTGGCCCTCGCAGCCTTCAAACATAACATCCGCGACGAGTGGCTTGCCCAGCACCTAGGACAGGAAAAGCCGAAATCCATGGCAGCCCTCACATCACTCATGACCCGCTTCTACGCGGGAGAGGACAGCTGGCTAGCCCGCAATAATAACCTCAGCAAAAATTCTGGCAGTCCGGATACCAAGGACCACAATGGCAGGTCGCGTCGCAACAAGAACAAACACCGCGTTAACAGCGATAACACTGAGGATACGGCAGTCAACGCCGGATTCAGAGGCTCCAAACGCGGTCAGCGGAAAAAGCCATTCAAAAGAACTACTCCTGGTTTGTCCAATTTGGACAAAATACTCGACCGATCTTGCCAGATACACGGCACCCCCGAAAATCCAGCTAATCACACCAACAGGGATTGTTGGGTATTCAAGCAGGCAGGCAAGTTAATTGCCGAAAACAATGACAAGGGGCTGCACAGCGATGACGAGGAAGAGACCCGGCCGCCGAACAATAGAGGACAGAAAGGTTTCCCCCCACAAGTACGGACGGTGAACATGATATACGCAACCCACATACCCAAGAGGGAGCGGAAGCGTGCACTCAGGGACGTAATACGCGATGGAGCCAGTCGCCCCGAAGTTCAACCCATGGTCCTCCTGCCCGATCACTTTTGATAGAAGGGACCACCCCACCAGTATCCGCCACGGCGGATTCGCCGCATTGGTTTTAGACCCAATCGTCGATGGTTTTCAGCTCACTAGAGTCCTGATGGACGGCAGCAGCAGCCTGAACTTGCTTTATCAGGATACAGTACACAAGATGGGCATAGACCCATCAAGGATTAAACCCACAAAGACGACCTTCAAAGGCGTCATACCAGGTGTAGAGGCCAGCTGTATAGGCTCAGTCACACTTGAAGTGATCTTCGGATTCCTGGATAACTTCCGAAGCGAGGAGTTAATCCTCGACATAGTTCCGTTCCACAGCGGCTATCATGCTCTGCTCGGACGGACCGCGTTTGCAAAGTTCAGCATGGTGCCACACTACGCATACCTCAAGCTCAAGATGCCAGGCCCTCGAGGAGTCATCATGGTCAACGGAAACACTGAACGCTCCCTTCGAACGGAGGAACACACAGCGGCTCTCGCGGCAGAAGTATAGAGCAGCCTCTTAAGGCAATTCTCGAGTCCGGCCGTTAAGCGACCGGACACGGCTAAATGCGCCCGGAGTAACCTACAACAAGACCACCTGGCACGTTCTGAGCACGCGTAGCAATGCGGCCCCAACCCCAGCCCTTGCAAAATTGCAAGCCTGGTCCTTCGCGTACATCATTACGCTCTGGAGATACCATGGGCATAGGGGGAGGGGCACGGCCACAACAGGCCCAGAGTGCGGCTCAACCACACCAGGGGCTCCCAAGTGTGTCATTCTATTTCCTTTTTCTTTTTTCTTACCCACTGGACTCCGTTCACCAGAGGCCCTGTCCGGCAGTAGACCTGCCGAACTCACGATGCAACAGCCAGGGAAGGAGAAAGGCTACAACGAGTATCCAGGTGGTCTCCATTACGAGCATTAAATCCATTTCATACACCATTCCGCAGCCTACCCCTGGAGGGGGACATGTTTAATAGTCCCGTCCCTTGCTTACCGCACTATTTGTATCGTTCTGCATTCATGACAGTATTTCTTGAATAAACAATGCATCGCTTTTTTGCTTATAATTGCATTCCTTTCTTATACATATGTTCATCTATGACATGTTGCATCCGTACACTGGTACGGCTAAATACACCAGGGGCTTAAGTTACCCAAATTATGGTGTGATAAGTCCGAACACTTTCACAAGTGCGGCACCCCGAACTTATAGCATAATATGCATCGGCTCTGAATCATGTCTTGGGTCAATAGTTGGGTTTGCCCGGCTCCCATGTTTCGGTACCTTACGTTCCGTTGTATCGGCTAAGGTAGCACTGGGAGAACCACTGCGATTGCGCCCCAGTTGAGCTGGGCAAGCGCCTCAGTGGAGAAAGCTAAAACTGACCGTCATGATGAGGCGAGAGCGGGTCGCTGTTCGAGAGGTTTTTTCGAGTCCCTAAAGACTTATGCCGCTTAGAGCGAGGAACCTGCTTTGTCCGGCCCAGGCGTGGATAGCGCCCCGAATTCGGTCTTCCAAACACTAGGGGCTTCGCCGAAATTTAAAATTATAGAATTCTATGGCTAAGTGAGAGTGTTCAAGCACTATAAGTCCGGTTGCCTCGTTCGTTGTGTTGAGCGCCTCCCTAGATGGACCCAAAAATGGGAACAAGAGCGCTCAAGTTTATCCCAACACCCCAAAGACTGTGGCATGGGGGCTGAAGCCGACGACTTGCCATCTCTCAGATTTGATAAACGGCCGCGCAGAAGGTAATATTTTAAATCAATAAGCGTTGCTTAGCGCATATGAACAAAGTTTTCAGCGCACGGGATAACAAAATGCGAGTCTACTCAAATATTACATCTTTGGAGCACTCACCCGCAATCACGCAGGCACCCTTCAGGACACTCTTATAATACATCTTGGGCGTGCGATACTCCTTGTCCGTCGGTGGCACGTTCGTCACAAGCTTCTCAGCGTCCATCCTGCCCCAGTGCAGCTTTGCACGGGCAAGGGCCCGACGGGCACCTTCAATGCAGGCGGAGTGCTTGATGACTTCAACCCAGGCACACGCATCCACCAGCCGCCGCACCAGGCCGAAGTAGCTCCCAGGCACGACCTCCTTGGGCCACAGCCGAATTATGAGGCCCTTCATCTCCTGTTCGCCCAGCTTGTGGAGCTCGACCAGCTGCTTCAGCTGGTCGCTAAAAGCACCGGATGTCCGCCTCGACATCTTTGAGACCGAAGACCTTCTCTGTCAAGCTCCCCTCCTCGGCTCTGTAGAAAGCGGCAGCACCGGACACGTTGCAGGGCAGATCTGCGAACGTTCCTGGAGTGCTCCGAATCCGGGTAAGTAACAGGTAATTCACTTTAACATGCTTGCTTTGCATGAAGAATGCCTTACCCGCCGCTATTTTCTTCAAATCCTCAATTTCCTGGAGGGCCTTGTGGGCATCGGCCTTAGCGGCTTTGGCACTCTCAAGAGCCGACAAAAGCTCGGACTCTCGAGTCTTCGAGTCACGCTCCAAACTCTCGTGCTTTTCCACGAGAGCCTGGAGCTCTTGTTGTACCTCTGCCATCCGCGCCTCCTGCTTCTCTCGCTCGGCTCGTTCCGCGACCGCATTGCGTTCAGCCACGGACACCGCCTCCTTCAAGGTCGCCACCTCGTTCGTGGCCCCTGTAGTACCCACGTTATCCTTGTTATTTCTCTTGCAACCAAATCCTTTTTGTAAGGTACAACTTTAATACGGTGTTACTCACCTTCCTTGTCCTCGAGCTGCTTCTTGGCACGACCGAGCTCGCTCTCGGACCGCTCGAGGCTCTGCTTCAAGTATTGACCTCCATGATCGGTCTTGGCAGAGGTCAGCAGCGCAGCCTGCAATCCCATATTGACATGTTTTTTTAGACTCCTGCGTATATCTTTTTAGATCCTCAGTCCGGCTTTTCTTTCCGAACACCGAACCGAGAATCGGGGGCTACTGTCTATGCGGTATTATATTACATATCTTAAAATTCTTACCTCAAAGCCTGTTAGAAGGCTGCTGCAGGCCTCGGTCAGCCCGCTCTTGACGAGGTGAACCTTTTTAATCACCGCACTCATGACAGTGCGGTGTTTTTCTTCGATGGAAGCGCCGTTGAGCGCCTCCAGCAAGTTGTCCGGCGCCTCCGGTTGGACGGAGGCTGCCGGCGTCACAGTCTTGCCCTTCTTACGAAGGGCCTTGACGGACTCGGAACCACTGCAGTTCGGTGCGGAGTCCGGTGCAAAGTCTGGGAGGTTGCCCTGTGGCACCTCCGGGGCCTCCTCCTCCTGGTGGGTCCCTTCCTGGGATCCCACCTCGACGTCATCAACGTCACGGGGGTGGAGGCGGTCGGAAGAGAATCCATATCCGACGTGCCCAAGGACCCGCTCGACGAAGCGGGAAGATCGTCCTTGGGCAGACTACAGTTGTATGCGACATTAGAAATACACCATGTGACAAAAAGAAAAACTATAAAATCATCTAGGAGTCCGGATACTTACGATCTCGCCAGGGGCTTAGCCCTTGAGGTCCACTCCTCGTCGCCGTCGCCGACGTTGGCGGAACAGTCCGGAGGAAGGGTCCTTCCGTTCTTGGACCCTTTGGCCTCCCTTGTTGGGGAGGCCTTCCTTTTCTTCTCTCCCCCCGCTGGGGGAGAGGCCTCTTTCTTCTCCTCCTCGTCCTCGTGGGAGGAGTCCGCCTCGCAGTCATCGGACAATGAGTACGATACCACCTGACGCTGGGAACTCTTTCGGGTTCCCGTGGCCTTCTTCTTGGCCTTCTTCTCCGGCACCTCGTAAAGTGCCGGGACCATCAGCCCTGTCAAACGGGCATCCGCTGGGTCCTCTGGAAGGGGAGTCGGACAGTTCCTGTCCGGACGTCTTCTGCCAGGCCTGTTAAAGGTATTGGGAGTTTAAATCCCGCATAGAGTCAAACTATAAAAAGCAAGTGTCCCATAAAGGATAACATAGCTTAACTCGCCAGTCGGACGCTGCGTGCTGAATCCGCAATCTTCGGTAGCGGATGAGGGAGCTTCGGCGCCCTTGAACAGCACTGAGGGAGTCCTGAACTAGGGGGTGTCCGGATAGCCGAACTATCATCATCGGCCGGACTCCAAGACTATGAAGATACAAGATTGAAGACTTCGTCCCGTGTCCGGATGGGACTTTCCTTGGCGTGGAAGGCAAGCTTGGCAATACGGATATGTAGATCTCCTACCATTGTAACCGACTCTGTGTAACCCTATCCCTCTCCGTGTCTATATAAACCGGAGGGTTTTAGTCCATAGGACGAACAACAATCATACCATAGGCTAGCTTCTAGGGTTTAGCCTCCCTGATCTCATGGTAGATCCACTCTTGTACTACCCATATCATCAATATCAATCAAGCAGGAGTAGGGTTTTACCTCCATCGAGAGGGCCCGAACATGTGTAAAAACATCGTGTCCCTTGTCTCCTGTTACCATCCGCCTAGACGCACAGTTCGGGACCCCCTACCCAAGATCCGCCGGTTTTGACACCGACATTGGTGCTTTCATTGAGAGTTCCTCTGTGTCGTCACCAATAGGCTTGATGGCTCCTTCGATCATCAACAACGACACAGTCTAGGGTGAGACTTTTCTCCCCGGACAGATCTTCGTATTCGGCGGCTTTGCATTGCGGGCCAATTCGCTTGGCCATCTGGAGCTGATTGAAAGCTACGCCCCTGGCCATCAGGTCAGATTTGGAAGCCTGAACTTCACGGCCGACATCCGCGGAGACTTGATCTTCGACGGATTCGAGCCACGGCCAGCGCGCCACCAGATCACGATGGGCATGATTTAGCTCACGCTGACAAAGGTGCCACGGAGGCCGCACATGAGTCCACTCCGACCCTTAATTCTGAGCCGACCGCACAGATCGAGGATGGGTGGCTAGACACCGCCTCGGGGCTGCAACCTCTACGGCGATGGAGCCGAATACTGACTTTGTCCTTCGTGAGGCTCGTGACTCCGAGGTGCCGGACTCCTATCCGGACTCCGAACCTCCCGCGCCCCCTCCAATCGAATCCGATTGGGCGCCGATCATGGAGTTCACCGCTGCGGACATATTTCAACACTCACCTTTCGGCGACATCCTGAATTTGCTAAGGTATCTCTCGTTATTAGGAGAGCCCTGGCCGGACTGCGGCCAGGATGGATGGGATGCGGACGACGAAGAAATTCAAAGCCCACCCACCACCCACTTTGTAGCCAATGTCGACGATCTAACCGACATGCTAGACTACGACTCCGAAGACATCGACGGTATGGACGACGATGCCGGAGACGACCAAGTATCACCTCATCATACGACATATACATGGTGGACATCCCAAAGGATGGGAATGGCGAGGATGCAGCGGAGGAAAACTCCTCCAAGAAACTGCCCAAGCGCCGGCGTCAGCGGCGCCGCTCTAAATCCCGCCACAGCAAGAATGGAGATTCCGGCACCGGAGATAATAACACCCTAGAGAGTGCGAAGACAACCCCCTCCAGCAAGATTCAGCACAGGAGGACGGAGAAGCCAGCCCTCACGAGAGAGCGGCAGACGAAGAGGTAGAGGATGATAATTACATGCCTCCATCCGGAGACGATACAAGCCTCGACGACAACGAATTCGTCGTGCCCGAGGATCCCGTCGAACAAGAGCGTTTCAAACGCAGGCTTATGGCCACGGTAAACAGCCTAAAGAAAAAGCAGCAACAGCTTAGAGCTGATCAAGACCTGCTAGCCGACAGATGGACTGAAGTCCTCACGGCCGAAGAGTATGAACTTGAACGCCCCTCCAAAAGCTACCCCAAACGCAAGTTGCTCCCCCAACTAGAGGAGGAGGCATACAAACCTGCATCACCAGCGCACAATATGGCTGACCGACCACCTCGTGGCCGCGACAGAGAGGCCTCTAGGCCCTCCACTAGAACCGTACCCCAGCACCGCTCGAAAAGTACGAAGCCACGGGGGAAGGCGCCGGACTTTCGAGACATATTGGAGGATAAGGCAAGACAAACAAGACTGATCTACGGATCGTGTGGGCACCCCACAATGCGCGACGATGATTGTCGCACCGGATACAACAACTCCGGCCGGGCCGAACATAGTAGACAAAGCTCGCTCGAGCTACGTCGTGATATAGCCCAATATAGAGGCGCCGCACACCAACTATACTTCACAGATGAGGTAATGGATCATCAAATCCCCGAAGGATTTAAACCCGTAAATATTGAATCCTACGATGGCACAACAGATCCCGCGGTTTGGATCGAAGACTATCTCCTTCGTATCCACATGGCCCGCGGCGATGATCTTCACGCCATCAAATACCTCCCACTCAAGCTTAAAGGACCAGCTCGGCATTGGCTTAATAGCTTGCCAGCAGAATCAATTGGGTGTTGGGAGGACCTGGAAGCCACATTCCTTAACAACTTCCAGGGCACATATGTGCGACCACCAGACGCCGATGACCTAAGCCACATAATTCAGCAGCCAGACGAATCGGCCAGACAATTCTGGACACGGTTCTTAACAAAAAAAATCAAATCGTCGATTGTCCGAATGCAGAGGCTCTTGCAGCCTTCAAGCATAACATCCACGACGAGTGGCTGGCCCGGCACCTAGGACAGGAAAAGCCGAAATCCATGGCAGCCCTCACATCACTCATGACCCGCTTGTGTGCGGGAGAGGACAGCTGGCTAGCCCGTAGTAACAACCTCAGCAAAAACTCTGGCAGTCCGGATATCAAGGACCGCAATGGCAGGTCACGTCGTAACAAAAACAAACACTGCGTTAACGGCGATAACACTGAGGATATGGCAGTCAACGCCAGATTCAGAGGCTCTAAACCCGGTCAGCGGAAAAAGCCATTCAAAAGAACTACTCCGGGTCCGTCCAATTTGGACCGAATACTCGACCGCTCTTGCCAGATACATGGCACCCCCGAAAAGCCAGCTAATCACACCAACAGGGATTGTTGGGTATTCAAGCAGGCAGGCAAGTTAATTGCCGAAAACAATGACAAGGGGCTGCATAGCGATGACGAGGAAGAGACCCGACCGCCGAACAATAGAGGACAGAATGGTTTCCCCCCACAAGTGCGGACGGTGAACATGATATTCGCAACTCACATACCCAAGAGGGAGCGGAAGCGTGCACTCAGGGACGTATACGCCATGGAGCCAGTCGCCCCGAAGTTCAACCCATGGTCCTCCTGCCCCATCACTTTTGATCGAAGGGACCATCCCACTAGTATCCGCCACGGCGGATTCGTCGAATTGGTTTTAGACCCAATCGTCGATGGATTTCACCTCACTAGAGTCCTGATGGACGGCGGCAGCAGCCTGAACCTGCTTTATCAGGATACAGTGCGCAAGATGGGCATAGACCCTCAAGGATTAAACCCACAAAGACGACCTTCAAAGGCGCCATACCAGTGTAGAGGCCAATTGTGCAGGCTCGCCATACTCGAAGTGGTCTTCGGATCCCCGGATAACTTTCGAAGGGAGGAGTTAATCTTCGATATAGTCCCGTTCCACAGCGGCTATCATGCTCAGCTCGAACGAACCGCGTTCGCAAAGTTCAACGCGGTGCCGCACTATGCATACCTCAAGCACAAGATGCCAGGCCCTTGAGGAGTCATTACGCTCAACGGAAACACTGAACGCTCCCTCCGAACGGAGGAACACACAGGCTCTCGCGCGAAATACAGAGCAGCCTCTTAAGGCAATTTTCGAGTCCGACCGTTAAGCGACCGGACACGGCCAAACGCGCCCGGAGTAACCTACAGCAAGACCACCTGGCACGTCCCGAGCACGCGTAGCAATGCGGCCCCAACCCCAGCCCTTGCAAAATTGCGAGACTGGTCCTTCGCGTACATCATTAAGCTCTGGAGATACCATGGGCATAGGGGGAGGGGCACGACCACAACAGGCCCAGAGTGCGGCTCAACCACACCAGGGGCTCCCAAGTGTGTCATCTTTTTTCTTTTTTTCTTATCCACAGGACTCCACTTACCAGAGGGCCTGTCCGGCAGTAGACCTGCCGAACTCACGATGCAACAGCCAAGGACGGAGAAAAGCTACGACGAACACTCAGGTGGTCTCCATTACGAGCATTAAATCCATTTTATACACCATTCCGCAGCCTACCCCTGGAGGGGGACATGTTTAATAGTCCTATCCCTTGCTTACCGCACTATTTGTATCGTTCTGCATTCATGGTAGTACTTCTTGAATAAACAATGCATCGCTTTTTGCTTATAATTGCATTTCTTTCTTATACATATGTTCATTTCCGACATGTTGCATCCGTACACTTTGGTGCGGCTAAATACACCAGGGGCTTAAGTTCCCCACATTATGGTGTGATAAGTCCGAACACTTTCACAACTGCGGCACCCCGAACTTATAGCATTATACGCATCGGCTCCGAATCATGTCTTGGGTCAATAGTTGGGTTTGCTCGGCTCCCATGTTTTGGTACCTTACGTTCATTGTATCGGCTAAGGTAGCACTGGGAGAACCACTGCGATTGCGCTCCGGTTGAGCTGGGCGAGCGCCTCAGTGGAGAAAGCTAAAACTGACCGTCATGATCTTTTCGAGTCCCTAAAGACTTATGCCTCTTAGGGCGAGGAACCGGCTTTGTCCGGCCCAGGCGTGGATAGCGCCCCAAACTCGGTCTTCCGAACATTAGGGGCTTCGCCGAAATTTAAAATTACAGAATTCTATGGCTAAGTGAGAGCGTTCAAGCATTATAAGTCCGGTTGCCTCGTTCGTTGTGTTGAGCGCCTCCCTAGATGGACCCAAAAATGGGAGCAAGAGCGCTCAAGTTTATCCCGAACACCCCAGCACTCGTGGCATGGGGGATGAAGCCGACGACTTGCTATCTCTCAGCTTTGATAAACGGCCGCACAGAAGGTAATATTTTAAATTAACAAGCGTTGCTTAGTGCATATGCAAAGTCTTCAACACACAAGATAACAAAATGCGAGTCTACTCAAATATTACATCTTTCGAGCACTCACCCGCAATCATGCGGGCACCCTTCAGGACACTCTTATAGTACATTTCGGGCATACGATACTCCTTGCCCGCCGGTGGCGCGTCCGTCAAAAGCTTCTCAGCATCCATCCTGCCCCAGTGCACTTTATCACGGGCAAGGGCCCGACGGGCACCTTCAATGCAGGCGGAGTGCTTGACGACTTCAATCCAGGGACACGCATCCACCAGCTGGCGCACCAGGCCGAAGTAGCTCCCAGGCATGGCCTCCTTGGGCCACACCAACTATGAGGCCCTTCATGGCGTGTTTGGCCACATTGTGGAGCTCGACTAGCTGCTTCAGCTCGTCGCTAAGGGCACGGATGTCCGCCTCAAAGATACCGAGACCGAAGACCTTCTCCGCCGAGCTCCCTCCTCGTCCCGGTAGAAAGTGGCAGCATCAGACACGCTGCAAGGCAGATCTGCGAACGCTCCTGCAGAGCTCCGAATTCGGGTAAGTAATAGGTAATTCACATTCACATGCTTACTTTGCATGAAAAATGCCTTACCCGCCGCTATTTTCTTCAACGCCTTGATTTCCTGGATGGCCCTGTGGGCTTCGGCCTTAGCGGCTTTGGCACTCTCAAGAGCCGGCGCAAGCTTGGACTCTCGAGTCTTCGAGTCACGCTCCAAACCCTCGTGCTTTTCCACGAGAGCCTGGAGCTCTAGCTGTACCTCCGCCACCCGCGCCTCTTGCTTCTCTCGCTCGGCTCGCTCCGCGGCCGCATTGCGTTCGGCCGCGGACACCGCCTCCTTCAGGGTCGCCACCTTGTTCGTGGCCCCTGGAGTACCCACATTATCCTTGTTATTTCTCTTGCAACCAAAATCCTTTTCTGTAAGGAACAAATTTAATACGGTGTTGCTCACCTTCCTTGTCCTCGATCTGCTTCTTGGCACAGCCGAGCTCGCTCTCGGACCGCTCGAGGTTCTGCTTCAAAGCATTGACCTCTGCAGTCAGTGCGGCAGAGGTCAGCAACGCAGCCTACAATCCCATATTGACATATTTTTTAGACTCCTGCGTATATCTTTTTAGATCCTCAGTTCGGCTTTTCTTTCCGAACACCGAACCGAGCATCAGGGGCTACTGTCTATGCGGTATTATATTACATATCTTAAAATTCTTACCTCAAAGCCTGTCAGAAGGCTGCTGCAGGCTTTGGTCAGCTTGGTCTTGGTGAGCTGAACCTTCTAAATCACCGCACTCATGATAGTGCGTTGTTCTTCTTCGATGGAACCGCCGTTGAGCGCCTCCAGCAAGTTATCCGGCGTCTCCGGTTGGACGGAGGCCACCGGTGTCACAGTCTTGCCCTTCTTACGAAGGGGCCGCCTACCGGACTCCAGAACCACTGAAGGTTCCAGTGCGGAGTCCGGTGCGAAGTCCGGGAGGTTGCCTTGCGGCACCTACGGAGCCTCCTCCTCCTGGTGGGTCCCCTCCTGGGATCCCACCTCGGCGTCGTCAGCATCACGAGGAGTGGAGGCGGTCGGAAGGGAATCCATATCCGACGGGCCCAACGACCCGCTCGATGAAGCGGGAAGATCGTCCTTGGGTGGACTGCAGGGTTGTATGCGGCATCAGAAAGACACAATGTGACAAAAAGACAAATCATAAAATCATCTAGGAGTCCGGATACTTGCGATTTCGCCAGGGGCTTGGCCCTTGAGGGCCACTCCTTGTCGCCATCGCCGATGTTGGCTGAACAGTTCGGAGGAAGGGTCCTTCCCGTCTTGGACCCTTCGGCCTCCCTTGTTGGGGAGGCCTTCCTCTTCTTCTCTCCCCCTGCTGGGGAAGAGGCCTCTTTCTCCACCCCCTCGTCCTCGGGGGAGGAGTCCGCCTCGGAGTCATCGGACGATGAGTCCGATACCACCTGACGTCGGGAACTCCTTCGGGTTCCCGTGGCCTTCTTCTTGGCCTTCTTCTCCGGCACTACGTAAAGTGCCGGGACCAGCAGCCCTGTCAAACGGGCGTCCGCTGGGTCTTCTGGAAGGGGAGCCGGACAGTTAACCTGTCCGGACGTCTTCCGGCAGTCCTGTTAAAGGCATTGGGAGTTTAGATCCCGCATAGAGTCAAACTATGAAAAACGGATGTCCCATAAAGGATAACGTAGCTTACCTCGCCAGCTGGATGCTGTGAGCTGAATCCGCGATCTTCGGTAGCGGATGCGGGAGCTTCGGCGCCCTTGAACAGCACCCTCCAGGCCTCTTTGTACGTAGTGTCGAAGAGGCCGCTCAAGGTCTGGTGCTGTGCCGGATCAAACTCCCACAAATTGAAGTCCCGTTGCTGGCAGCGGAGAATCCGGCGGACGAGCATGACCTGGATCACGTTGACAAGCTTAAGCTTCTTGTTCACTGTGGTCAGGAGACAGGATCGAGTCCGGTCGACTCCTCCAACTACCCAAAGCAAGCCCTTCTTTTCCGGAGGTGAGCTGCATGGGAATGCCAGATCTAAACTCGGGGGCTGCTGCCCATTTAGGGTCACGCGGCTCGGTGATGTAGAACCACCCGATTGCCACCCTTTGACGGATTCCACGAAGGCACCTCGAGCTAAATGACGTTGGGCATTTTGCCCACCATGGCGCCTCCGACTCCGCTTGGTTGCCCTTCACAACCTTCGCTTGACATTGAAGGTCTTTAGCCACAAGCGAAGTGGGGCTGGATGCAGAGGAAGGCCTCACACACGACGATAAACGCCGAGATATTGAGGATGAAATTTGGGGTCAGATCATGGAAATCCAGGCTGTAGTAGTACATGAGCCCCCGGAGGAAGGGGTGGAGTGGGAAGCCCACCATGGAGGAAGTGGGGAAGGAATACGGCCCTCTCATGGGGCCTGGGGTGGGGATGAGCTGCCCCTCGTCGGGCAGCCGGTGCGCGATGTCGTTGGACAGGTATCCGGCGCTCCGCAGCTTCTCGATGTGCCCCTCCGTAATGGAGGAGGCCATCCACTTGCCTCCCGCTCCGGACATGGCTGGAGAAGGTCGAGGTGAGATGTGCAGACTTGGGCGCTGGAGCTCGAGTGCGCGGAGATGGATAAGCAAAGGAGGAATAAAGCGTAGGTAAAAGAGGTGGATCCTTATCCCCTTATATATGGGCGGACGAAACTATACGTCCCCACCAGCCTGGTAAAACTCGCTTATCTCGCAAGCACCACAATCAATGGCGCGGTTGGGTTACCCATGTCCGTATTGATGGGAATCCCAGAATAAGGGGAACACAATCTCTGCTTCGACAATACGTGCCAAGGAAACCTCTTCGCTAAACGCGCTGAGGTGGTATGATAAAAACGATTCAAGTAAAGGCTTGGTAGTGGTGTGACGTCACGCCACAAAATACGTCAGCAGATTGAACTTGTTTGAATATTATTCTCTCTACGGTGGTACGTGGAATTTATTTTGCAAAGCCGGACACTATCCTGGCGTTCACAATCTTCTATGAATTATTCGGAGGAGGAACCCGCCTTGCAATGCCGAAGACAATATGCGCGCCGGACTCGTCATCATTGAAGCCTGGTTCAGGGGCTACTGAGGGAGTCCTGGACTAGGGGGTGTTCGGATAGCCGAACTATCATCATCGGCCGGACTCCAAGACTATTAAGATACAAGATTGAAGACTTCGTCCCGTGTCCGGATGGGACTTTCCTTGGCGTGGAAGGCAAGCTTGGCAATACGGATATGTAGATCTCCTACCATTGTAACCGACTCTGTGTAACCCTAGCCCTCTCCGGTGTCTATATAAACCGGAGGGTTTTAGTCCATAGGACGAACAACAATCATACCATAGGCTAGCTTCTAGGGTTTAGCCTCCCTGATCTCGTGGTAGATCCACTCTTGTACTACCCATATCATCAATATCAATCAAGCAGGAGTAGGGTTTTACCTCCATCGAGAGGGCCCGAACCTGGGTAAAAACATCGTTTCCCTTGTCTCCTGTTACCATCCGCCTAGACGCACAGTTCGGGACTCCCTACCCGAGATCCACCGGTTTTGACAACGACAAGCACCCTCCAGGCAGCTTCGTATGTAATGTCGAAGAGCCCGCTCAAGGTCCGGTGTTGTGCCGGATCAAACTCCCACAAATTGAAGTCCCGTTGTTGGCAGGGGAGAATCCGGCGGACGAGCATGACCTGGATCACGTTGACAAGCTTGAGCTTCTTGTTCACCAGGGTCTGGAGACAGGACTGGAGTCCGGTCAGCTCTTCCGGACTACCCCATAGCAAGCCCTTCTCTTTCCAGGAGGTGAGCTGCATGGGGATGCGAGATCTGAATTCGGGGGCCGCTGCCCATTTAGGGTCACGGGGTTCAGTGATGTAGAACCACCCCGATTGCCACCCTTTGATGGATTCCACGAAGGCACCCTCGAGCCAAGTGACGTTGGGCATTTTGCCCACCATGGCGCCTCCGCACTCCACTTGGCTGCCCTTCACAACCTTCGGCTTGACATTGAAGGTCTTTAGCCACAAGCCGAAGTGGGGCTGGATGCAGAGGAAGGCCTCACACACGAAGATAAACGCCGAGATATTGAGGATGAAATTTGGGGCCAGATCGTGGAAATCCAGGCCGTTGTAGAACATGAGCCCCCGGACAAAGGGGTGGAGTGGGAAGCCCAGTCCGTGGAGGAAATGGGGAAGGAATACCACCCTCTCATGGGGACTGGGGGTGGGGATGAGCTGCCCCTCGTCGGGCAGCCGATGCGCGATGTCGCTGGACAGATATCCGGCGCTGCGCAGCTTCTCGATGTGCCCCTCCGTAACGAAGGAGGCCATCCACTTGCCTCCCGCTCCAGAGATGGCTGGAGAAGGTCGAGGTGAGATGTGCGGACTTGGGTGCTGGAGCTCGAGTGCGCGGAGATGGATAAACAAAGGAGGAAGAAAGCGTAGGTAGAAAAGGTGGATCCTTATCCCCTTATATATGGGCGGATGAAACTATGCATCCCTACTGCCCTGGTAAAACTCGCTTATCTCCCAAGCGCCGCAATCAATGGCGCGGTTGGGTTACCCACGTCCGTATTGATGGGAATCCCGGAATAAGGGGAACACGATCTCTGCTTCGACAAGAAGTGCCAAGGAAACTGCTTCGCCAAACGCGCTGAGGTGGTATAATAAAAAAGATTCGAGTAAAGGCTTGGTTGTGGTGTGAAGTCACGCCACAAAATACGTTTGCAGATTGAACTTGTGTAAATATTATTCTCTCTACGGTGGTATGTGGAATTTATTTTGCAGAGCCGGACACTACCCTGGTGTTCACAATCTTCTATGAATTATTCGGTGGACGAACCCGCCTTGCAATGCCGAAGACAATATGCGTGCCGGACTCGTCGTCATTGAAGCCTGGTTCAGGGGCTACTGAGGGAGTCCTGGACTAGGGGGTGTCCGGATAGCTGAACTATCATCATCGGCCAGACTCCAAGACTACGAAGATGAAGGAAATATGCCCTAGAGGCAATAATAAAGTTATTATTTATTTCCTCATATCATGATAAATGTTTATTATTCATGCTAGAATTGTATTAATCGGAAACATAATACATGTGTGAATACATAGACAAACATAACATCACTAGTATGCCTCTACTTGACTAGCTCATTTATCAAAGATGGTTATGTTTCCTAACCATAGGCATGTGTTGTCATTTGATTAATGGGATGGGATCACATCATTAGGAGAATGATGTGATTGACATGACCCATTCTGTTAGCCTAGCACTTGATCGTTTAGTATATTGCTATTGCTTTCTTCATGACTTATACATGTTCCTGTAACTATGAGATTATGCAACTCCCGTTTACCGGAGGAACACTTTGGGTGCTACCAAACGTCACAACATAACTGGGTGATTATAAAGGAGTACTACGGGTGTCTCCAAAGGTACATGTTGAGTTGGCCTATTTCGAGATTAGGTTTTGTCACTCCGATTGTCGGAGTGGTATCTCTGGGCCCTCTCGGTAATGCGCATCACTATAAGACTTGCAAGCAATGTAGCTAATGAGTTAGTTACGGAATGATGCATTATGTAACGAGTAAAGAGACTTGCCGGTAACGAGATTGAACTAGATATTGGATACCGACGATCGAATCTCGGGCAAGTAACATATCGATGACAAAGGGAACAACGTATGTTGTTATGCGGTTTGACCGATAAAGATCTACGTAGAATATGTAGGAACCAATATGGGCATCCAGGTTCCGCTATTGGTTATTACCCGAGAATAGTTCTAGGTCATGTCTACATAGTGCTCGAACCCGTAGGGTCCGCACGCTTAACGTTACGATGACAGTTTTATTATGAGTTTATAAGTTTTGATGTACCGAAGTTTGTTTGGATTCCCGGATATGATCACGGACATGATGAGGAGTCTCGAAATGGTCAAGACATGAAGATCGATATATTGGACAGCTATATTTGGACACCAGAAGTGTTCCAGGTGATTTCTGAGAAAACCGGAATGCCGGAGGGTTACCGGAACCCCCTGGGAGAAGTAATGGGCCTCATGGGCCTTAGTGGAGAGAGAGAGAGGGGCGGCCAGGGTGGGCCACGCACCCCCTTCCCCTCTGGTCCGAATTGGACTAGGAGGGGGGCGGCGCCCCACTTTCCCTCTCCCTCTCCCCCTTCCTTTCCCCCTCCTAGTAGGAGTAGGAAAGGGGGAGTCCTACTCCTACTAGGAGGAGGACTCCTCCTCCTGGCGCGCCCTCTAGGGCCGGCCGCCTCCCCCTGCTCCTTTATATACGGGGCGGGGCACCCTAGAACACAAAGTTGATCTACGGATCGTTCCTTAGCCGTGTCGGTGACCCCTCCACCATATTCCACCTCGGTCATATCGTCACAGAGTTTAGGCGAAGCCCTGCGCCGGTAGAACATCATCATCGTCACCACGCCGTCGTGCTGACGGAACTCATCCCCGAAGCTTTGCTGGATCGGAGCCCGGGGATCGTCATCGAGCTGAATGTGCGCTGAACTCGGAGGTGCCGTACGTTCGGTACTTGGATCGGCCGGATCGTGAAGACGTATGACTACATCAATCGCATTGTGCTAACGCTTCCGCTTACGGTCTACGAGGGTACGTGGACAACACTCTCCCTTCTCGTAGCTATGCCATCACCATGATCTTGCGTGTGAGTAGGAATTTTTTTGAAATTACTACATTCCCCAACAGTGGCATCCGAGCCTAAGTTTTATGCGTTGATGTTATATGCACGAGTGGAACACAAATGAGTTGTGGGCGATACAAGTCATACTGCTTACCAGCATGTCATACTTTGGTTCGGCGGTATTGTGAGATGAAGCGGCCCGGACCGACATTATGCGTACGCTTACGCGAGACTGGTTTCACCGTTACGAGCACTCGTGATTAAAGGTGGCTGGCGGGTGTCTGTCTCTCTCACTTTAGCTGAATCGAGTGTGGCTACGGCCGGTCCTTGCGAAGGTTAAAACAGCACTAACTTGACGAACTATCATTGTGGTTTTGATGCGTAGGAAAGAACGGTTCTTGCTAAGCCCGTAGCAGCCACGTAAAATTTGCAACAACAAAGTAGAGGACGTCTAACTTGTTTTTGCAGGGCATGTTGTGATGTGATATGGTCAAGACGTGATGCTATATTTTATTGTATGAGATGATCATGTATGTGAAGTTATCGGCAACTGGCAGGAGCCATATTGTTGTCGCTTTATTGTATGAAATGCAAACGCCCTGTAATTGCTTTACTTTATCACTAAGCGGTAGCGATAGTCGTAGAAGCAATAGATGGCGTAACGACAACGATGCTACGATGGAGATCAAGATGTCGCGCCGGTGACGATGGTGATCACAATGGTGCTTCGTAGATGGAGATCACAAGCACAAGATGATGATGGCCATATCATATCACTTATATTGATTGCATGTGATGTTTATCCTTTATGCATCTTATCTTGCTTTGATTGATGGTAGCATTTTAAGATGATCTCTCACTAATAATCAAGAAGTGTTCTCCCTGAGTATGCACCATTGCGAAAGTTCTTCGTGCTGAGACACCACGTGATGATCGGGTGTGATAGGCTCTACGTTCAAATACAATGGGTGCAAAACAGTTGCACACGCGGAATACTCGGGTTAAACTTGATGAGCCTAGCATATACAGATATGGCCTCGGAACACGGAGACCGAAAGGTCGAACGTGAATCATATAGTAGATAGGATCAACATAGTAATGTTCACCATTGAAACTAATCCATCTCACGTGATGATCGGACATGGTTTAGTTGATTTGGATCACGTGATCACTTAGATGACTAGAGAGATGTCTATTTAAGTGGGAGTTCTTAAGTAATATGATTAATTGAACTTAAATTTATCATGAACTTAGTACATGATAGTATTTTGCTTGTCTATGTCTGTTGTAGATAGATGGCTCGTGCTGTTGTTCTGTTGAATTTTAATGCGTTCCTTGAGAAAGCAAAGTTGAAAGATGATGGTAGCAATTACACGGACTGGGTCCGTAACCTGTGGATTATCCTCATTGCTGCACGTAAGAATTACGCCCCGAAGCACCGCTAGGTGTCGAGCCCGATGCTGATGCAACCGACGATGTTAAGAATGTCCGCGAGCAAAGCTGATGACTACTCGATAGTTCAAGGTGCCATGCTTTACGGCTTAGAACCGGTCTTCAACGACGTTTTGAACGTCATGGAGCATATGAGATGTTCCAGAGTTGAAGTTAATATTTCAAGCAAATGCCCGATTGAGAGATATGAAGTCTCCAATAAGTTCTATAGCTGCAAGATGGAGGAGAATAGTTCAGTCAGTGAACACATACTCAAAATGTCTGGGTATAATAATCACTTGATTCAATTGGGAGTTAATCTTCCTGATGATAGTGCCATTGACAGAATTCTTCAATCACTGCCACCAAGCTACAAAAGCTTCGTGATGAACTATAATATGCAAGGGATGGACAAGAGTATTCCCGAGCTCTTCGCAATGCTAAAAGCCGCGGAGGTAGAAATCAAGAAGGAGCATCAAGTTTTGATGGTTAACAAGACCATCAGTTTCAAAAAAAAGGGCAAAGGGAGGAAGAAGGGGAACTTCAAGAAGAACAGCAAACAAGTGCTGCTCAAGAGAAGAAACCCAAGTATGGACCTAAGCCTGAAACTGAGTGCTTCTACTGCAAGCAGACTGGACACTGGAAGCGGAACTGCCCCAAGTATTTGGCGGATAAGAAGGATGGCAAAGTGAACAAAGGTATATGTGATATACATGTTTTTGATGTGTACCTTACTAATGCTCGCAGTAGTACCTGGGATTTGATACTGGTTCTGTTGTTAATATTTGCAACTCAAAACAGGGACTACGGATTAAGCGAAGATTCGCTAAGGACAAGGTGACGATGCGTGTGGGAAATGGTTCCAAAGTCGATGTGATCGCGGTCGGCACGCTACCTCTACATCTACCATCGGGATTAGTTTTAGACCTAAATAATTATTATTTGGTGCCAGCGTTGAGCATGAACATTATATCTGGATCTTGTTTGATGCGAGACGGTTATTCATTTAAATCAGAGAATAATGGTTGTTCTATTTATATGAGTAATATCTTTTATGGTCATGCACCCTTGAAGAGTGGTCTATTTTTATTGAATCTCGATAGTAGGGATACACATATTCATAGTGTTGAAACCAAAAGATGCAGAGTTGATAATGATAGTGCAACTTATTTGTGGCATAGCCGTTTAGGTCATATCGATGTAAAGCACATGAAGAAACTCCATACGGATGGGCTTTTGGAATCACTTGATTATGAATCACTTGGTACTTGCGAAGCGTGCCTCATGGGCAAGATGACTAAAACGCCGTTCCCCGGAACTATGGAGCGAGCAACTGATTTGTTGGAAATCATACATACTGATGTTTGTGGTCCAATGAATGTTGAGGCTCGCGGCGGGTATCGTTATTTTCTCACCTTCACAGATGATTTGAGCAGATATGGGTATATCTACTTAATGAAACACAAGTCTGAAACATTTGAAAAGTTCAAAGAATTTCAGAGTGAAGTGGAAAATCATCGTAACAAGAAAATTAAATTTCTTCGATCTGATCGTGGAGGAGAATATTTGAGTTACGAGTTTGGCCTACACTTGAAACAATGCGGAATATTTTTGCAACTCACGCCACCCGGAACACCACAACAAAATGGTGTCTCTGAACGTCGTAATCGTACTTTACTAGATATGGTGCGATCTATGATGTCTCTTACTGATTTACCGCTATCGTTTTGGGGTTATGCTTTAGAGACGACCGCATTCACGTTCAATAGGGCACTATCAAAATCCATTGAGACGACGCCTTATGAACTATGGTTTGGCAAGAAACCAAAGTTGTCGTTCCTTAAAGTTTGGGGTTGCGATGCTTATGTGAAGAAACTTCAACCAGATAAGCTCGAACCCAAATCGGAGAAATGTGTCTTCATAGGATACCCAAAAGAGACCATTGGGTACACCTTCTATCACAGATCTAAGGGCAAGATTTTTGTTGCTAAATCGGATCCTTTCTAGAGAAGGAGTTTCTCTCGAAAGAAGTGAGTGGGAGGAAAGTAGAACTTGATGAGATAACTATATCTGCTCCCTTATTGGAAAGTAGTTCATCACAAGAACCGGTTCCTATGACAACTACACCAATTAGTGAGGAAGCTAATGATATTGATCATGAAACTTCAGATCAAGTTTCTACTGAACCTCGTAGGTCTACTAGAGTAAGATCCGCACCAGAGTGGTACGGTAATCCTATTCTGGAAGTCATGTTACTTGACCATGATGAACCTACGAACTATGAGGAAGCGATGATGAGCCCAGATTCCCCAAAATGGCTAGAGGCCATGAAATCTGAGATGGGATCCATGTAGGAGAACAAAGTATGGACTTTGGTTGACTTGCCCGATGATCGGCAAGCCATTGAGAATAAATGGATCTTTAAGAAGAAGACTGACGCTGATGGTAATGTAACTGTCTATAAAGCTCGACTTGTTGTGAAAGGTTTTCGACAAGTTCAAGGGGTTGACTACGATGAGATTTTCTCACCCGTAACGATGCTTAAGTCTGTCAGAATCATGTTAGGTATTGCTGCATTTCATGATTATGAAATCTGGCAAATGGATGTCAAAACTGCATTTCTGAATGGATTTCTGGAAGAAGAGTTGTATATGATGCAACCAGAAGGTTTTGTTGATCCAAAAGGAACTAACAAAGTGTGCAAGTTCCAGCGATCCATTTATGGACTGGTGCAAGCATCTCGGAGTTGGAATAAACGCTTTGATAGTGTGATCAAAGCATATGGTTTTATACAGACTTTTGGAGAAGCTCAGATTTACAAGAAAGTGAGTGGGAGCTCAGAGCATTTCGATATTATATGTAGATGACATATTATTAATTTGGAATGATATAGAATTTCTGGATAGCATAAAGGGATACTCGAATAATAGTTTTTCAATGAAAGACCTCGGTGAAGCTGCTTACATATTGGGCATCAAGATTTATAGAGATAGATCGAGACGCTTAATAGGACTTTCACAAAGCACATACCTTGATAAAATTTTGGAAAAAAGTTCAAAATGGATCAGGCAAAGAAAGGGTTCTTGCCCGTGCTTCAAGGTGTGAAGTTGAGTCAAACTCAATGCCCGACCACAGCAGAAGATAGAGAGAAAATGAAAGATGTTCCCTATGCTTCAGCCATAGGCTCTATCATGTATGCAATGCTGTGTACCAGACCGACGATGCTTAGCAATAAGCTTGGCAGGAGGTACCAAAGTAATCCAGAGTAGCTCATCGACAGCGGTCAAGAACATCCTGAAATACCTGAAAAGGACTAAGGATATGTTTCTCGTATATGGAGGTGACAAAGAGCTAGTCGTAAATGGTTACGTTGATGCAAGCTTTGACACTGATCCAGACGATTCTAAATCGCAAACCGGATACGTATTTTTATTAAATGGTGGGGTTGTAAGTTGGTGCTGTTCTAAACAAAGTGTCGTGGTGGGATCTACATGTGAAGCGGAGTACATAGCTGCTTCGGAAGCAGCAAATGAAGGAGTCTGGATGAAGGAGTTCATTTCCGATCTAGGTGTTATACCTAGTGCATCGAGACCAATGAAGATCTTCTGTGACAATACTGGTGCAATTGCCTTGGCAAATGAATCCAGATTTCACAAGAGGACCAAGCACATCAAGAGACGCTTCAATTCCATCCGGGACCAAGTCCAAGTGGGAGACATAGAAATTTGCAAGATACATACGGATCTGAATGTTGCAAACCCATTGACTAAGCCTCTCTCACGAGCAAAACATGATCAGCACCACGGCTCCATGGGTGTTAGAATCATTACTATGTAATCTAGATTATTGACTCTAGTGCAAGTGGGAGACTGAAGGAAATATGCCCTAGAGGCAATAAATGTTTATTATTCATGCTAGAATTGTATTAACCGGAAAGATAATACATGTGTGAATACATACACAAACATAATGTCACTAGTATGCCTCTACTTGACTAGCTCATTAATCAAAGATGGTTATGTTTCCTAACCATAGGCATGTGTTGTCATTTGATTAATGGGATCACATCATTAGGAGAATGATGTGATTGACATGACCCACTCCGTTAGCCAAGCACTTGATCGTTTAGTATATTGCTATTGCTTTCTTCATGACTTATACATGTTCCTGTAACTATGAGATTATGCAACTCCTGTTTACCGGAGGAACACTTTGGGTGCTACCAAACGTCACAACATAACTGGGTGATTATAAAGGAGTACTACAGGTTTCTCCAAAGGTACATGTTGAGTTGGCGTATTTCGAGATTAGGTTTTGTCACTCCGATTGTCGGAGAGGTATCTCTGGGCCCTCTCGGCAATGCACATCACTATAAGCCTTGCAAGCAATGTAGCTAATGAGTTAGTTACGGAATGATGCATTACGTAACGAGTAAAGAGACTTGCCGGTAACGAGATTGAACTAGGTATTGGATACCGACGATCGAATCTCGGGCAAGTAACATATCGATGACAAAGGGAACAACGTATGTTGTTATGCAGTTTGACCGATAAAGATCTTCATAGAATATGTAGGAACCGATATGGGCATCCAGGTTCTGCTATTGGTTATTGACCGAGAATAGTTCTAGGTCATGTCTACATAGTTCTCGAACCCGTAGGGTCCGCACGCTTAACGTTATGATGACAGTTTTATTATGAGTTTATAAGTTTACATGTACCAAAGTTTGTTTGGATTCCCGGATATGATCATGGACATGACGAGGAGTCTCAAAATGGTCAAGACATGAAGATCGATATATTGGACGGCTATATTTGGACACCAGAAGTGTTCCGGGTGATTTCGGAGAAAACCGGAATGCCGGAGGGTTGCCGGAACCCCCTGGGAGAAGTAATGGGCCTCGTGGGCCTTAGTGGAGAGAGAGAGGGGCGGCCAGGGTGGTCCGCGCGCTCCCTTCCCCTCTGGTCCGAATTGGACTAG